>JAIPRL010007991.1:0-21634 GCA_025469235.1 Pemphigus obesinymphae | reverse complement strand
TATTTGGTTCTAAATCTTCTTTTTCTTTTTCTATATAAATATGTATTTTTATGTGTAAATAACTGTTTTATCACATTTAATTTGTTTTTGTAATCTTTATATATATACAATGTACATTATTATAATTGCCGATTGGCGTTAATTACAAATAAATAAATAAAAATTATATAATAATTTCAAAAAATATCGGGTTAGATGAGAGGGTGACATTTTCGGTTTATATGTTATGATGTGCGAAAAAATCTTGAAAATATAAATGGCCTAGGACCCGATTGCGGTGCCGGTCCAATCGTGAATGTATAAGAAGTGGTCCCAGAGACCCACTGAAACGCCGAGAAAAAATGTCATCGAAATCGATTTAGCCGTTTAGGAACGTTCAATGACATATACACACACACGCGTACAGAAGAATTTTATACGTATATGTATATAAAGACATCAATATTGTATTTTAAAATAATAGCGAATGTCGCGAAAAAATCAAATAACACACGGGCCTCCGTTTTGTTCGATCACACGTGAAAAAAAAACCCGATACCCACCGGCGTGCTTGGCACGTATCGAAAATCTAATAAGTACCGCAAAACCTCAAACAGTCCGGAAAAATCGCTCCGGGGACGGACGGATATATTTTGTACGCGCGCATTGCACGCACACGCACATTGATGTACGAACGAATATTTTTTTATTATTTTTTTTTTTTTTTTACAGGGTAGCCACTTCAAATAATAGATTTTTCGACTCGTGCGCACACTGTCTGATCCCGTCACCTCGACCACCTCGTATACCCGGCGTATATATACGTACGTTCGATTAAAAATTATTCCGCCCCGCGTTTGTATTGTTTTATTATTATTTGTTGGTCGTGACGAGGCGGCGTACGGGCGGTGTTGTGCGGGGGATGAATTGAGGAAATGATTGATAATTAAATTTCGGTACAAAACGGCGAGGGGAAGTGTATGTGTGTGTGTGTGTGTGTGTGTGTGTGTGTGTGTGTGTGTGTGTGTGTGTGTGTGTGGAAAAAAATCGGTGGAAAAAAATCGGGACGCGATAAGAATGGGATTACGGGCCGTAAATCAAATTGGCGTCAAAGGCAATCGTATATGCGAAACACAAGCTCGGCGAAAGAGAACCGGCGGCGACGCGGCGAAAGAGAGACGCGACGAGCACGATATTATTAATTTGCGCCGACAGCCAGCGTTCGGTTTAATTTCCTGCCATGTCAATTGCCCTTCTGTCTGTTTTTTATTATTATTATTTTATTATTATTATTATTATTATTATTATTATTATTATTTTCTCACTGGTCCCTTTTTGGTTTTTTTTTTTTTCTTTTTCATTATTTATTTGCAAAAAAATTAAAATTAAAAACAATAAATGGCAGAAATACACAAGAAAAAATGTTTAATGAATACAACCGTCCCCCGAGATATTCGAACCTTTGCCTAGGTAAAATTAAAAGGCTCGCACTGACACTACAATCAGATAATAATAATATATATCCGTTGTATTTTCGGTATTATTATTTATGTATTATTATAAAAAATTTCATTCAAAAAACGGACAAATCCAAAATGTTTTTTTATTTAATTAAAGTGAAAAATCGATTAATAATATATATATATTTTTTTTTTTTTTTTTTATGGGGATCGTTGAATTCACCAGAATAACCAGCTCTTTCTGTTACAGATACAAATTAATATTGCTAATATTGCTTATAGGTCTTGCGAGTTACTTACTTGTTTCGTTATTATTGTTAGGTATAACGATGAAAACTATTATAAATATATTTAAAATTCATTCGATATAAACCAGATACATCAACGACTGCTCCCTCAAATTTGATAAAAAAAAAAAAAATTAGGTAGGTAAAAATGTCCTATATACTTACTTATATAGTTACTATATTTTATAATATACTCAAACATTTTTCTTTACCCTAGATATTTTAAAAACATGGATTCGTCTAATTTTCGTAACACAACCTATCCTTACATCATCCAACCTACCCAATACTACAAAATTAAAAATATCACTTATTTTTTGGTTTCGATCAAAAACGTGCTGTATACATCTGAAAATCTGAATTGATAAATAATATTCTATCGGCCTTCTATATATATACACTTGGAAGTAATGATGAACAAGTTATTGATAAAAATAAATTGAAATAAATTAAGTCAAATTCTTCCGAAATTTAAATTGTTAATAAAAACTAAATTTAATTAATTGTGTTTAAAGTTAAAATAGAAAAAAACTATTAACTTAATTTAGTTTTTAGTACTTTTACACTTTAGTACTTAGATTTCAACTTGAAGCTTATATATATATATATATATATATAGATTTGGATTAAAATAAATATGCATGGAAAATATAAATAAAACTTAAAAATCATTCGCAATCTAAATTATTAGGTACCTTAACTAGATAATTATTAAAATTGACTATAAAGAACGAACTAATACAATGAAAATTTAAATTAGATAATCCATGTTAAAAATAATTAACTAGTTGGATATAATTTTTTTAAAGAAGAAGAAAAAGAAAAAGAAGAGTTTTAACATTTTCACTAAAATGATGATGATGAGATAATAAATTTGTTTGAATGTACTTTTTTCTTTGACCCGAACATTTTAAAAATGTGGAATAATATTATTCTCGCAACATAACCTAACTTAACCTAACCTTACCTTAGCTAACTTTCAAAACTGCGAAATTGAAAATGCTTTTTTTTATATATATTTTAAAAAGTCAGTTTAAAATAAAGGTAGATATACTCGACACCTACGATTTGTAGTAAATCGAATGCGCCGAATGTTTAATGTATTTATAGTGTTTTGTTTTGAATTTTTTCTGGTTTTCTTTCTGTTGTCGCAAAATAAACAATGTCGTAAAAATAATGATTCGGCGATAAAATGAAGTTCACAAAATGATAAATAATCATTACAGCCGATTCCTAGACGCAGTCAATTCACTCGAGAACATTTGAATACACAATATACGCAGACAATGCGCGCGTCTTCGCGAAACTGCTTTCGCCCTGTCAATTGACGGCATGTCCTGTGCCGTATATAATAATGTATTCAAATTAATTCTAATGTTCGGATTAATCGGGTTTAAATTCGGTACAAAAAATAACGATTTAACTATAACTTAGGTCCCGTGTTCTGTAAGCCATATTAACGACCTGGCCATCAAATATTCTATAATTTAATATAGTCGACAACTAATTACAATATATTGTCCGCAATGAGGTTTCAAGCGATATTAAAATGTAATCATTCTAATTCTTATAAATGCGCAAAGAGATCAATAGAATACAAAAAAAAAATAATTAACTTTAACACTCGTTCGTGCGGAGAACAGTCTTCTCCGCAGCAGTCAACATAATAAATCTGGAATAAGAATTTGAATATGAACCTATATTCGGTAGGTAGATGTGACTCGAAAATTACAGCATTTTAGATTATGTATAAAAGAGCGGAAATCTGTAGTAAAGTTTATAGAAATAAGCAGAAGAGTATTCTTCAGATTTTGGATAAATATTTTCGCATCTCTTTCCTGACCTAACTAAGTAATTTTTTTTTTTTTTACTCTGTTACAACACAATAAGAAGATGAAAAAATATTGAACAATTGAACACTTTTTGTATGTTTTTTCTTCGACTATTTATTTTCATTACTTTACGCAGGTTCTTTTTTGTTTTGAATTTTTACCTTAAAAATGACCATTTTGGAAATTAATAATCATAATGCAACATTAATCTTAAGAGTCAGTTTTTTTACGGTGTATTTATCGTACAGTTTTGGAAACTTGAACTTATACCAAAAATTACTTTTTAATTTTAAATTTTAGATTTATTAAATATAAATTGAGCCTAAATTTATAGTAAATAGATACAGAGAAAAAATAAATATAGTCATGCTTATATTTGTTAAAATATAGATTTAATATGCTTCTCGGTGAAGGTACCAAAAAATATAGTAACGTATAACCAGATGACCTTGAATATGATTATGGTTTTTTTTTTTTTTTTTTTTGTTTTTTTTTTTTAATAGAAAACATTAGAGTCCATGTAATACATGCACAGTAAAAAAAAATGTCAATAATAATCTGTAAAAAGTTGTGGAAAATTGTATGTTTAAACCATTTAAATCCAAAATCGAGTATAATGGCTATTTGAAATATTTCAAAATCAATTTATTTCAAATTGTATACGACTATAATTTTGGAAATTTTGGGTTCAGAAACATAGTCTTCATATCAAAATCTCTTGAAAAATCTGTCTTATTAAAATCTGTCGTTATTAGCATCAAATAATAAGAAGATTAACATAAAAATTATAAACACGAATAATTTAATAATATAATACAACTATCAACATAATGTTATCAATATCTAGTTGATCAAAAATATAATTTAAGTTACCATATTATGTTATACTAGCTACTTTTGAGTGGGGCTACTTGTAAGTTGTAAGTGCAACTTCTTTTTAATATAACCCATTATAATTGAATAATAATAATAAAAGTTATCACCTACTGGCTACGATAAAAGTAAACAATTAAGATACTATGAGAAGCTTTCCTTCGCATCATCTAAAAAGGCGAAATAAGAACGAAAATAAAACAAAAATCGTAAATCTTAAACCCAATAGTGCGAAAAAAGGAAAAAAAATATTCACATGGGCGCCGGTTCGGAAAACGGTCCTTGAAATTAAATAAAAAGCATAGTATTTTTTCTTCCGTGAAAAATCATTTATTTGGAATTAGCATTTATTATATATGACGATAAGCTCCGCTTCCTGTTGGGAGGCATACCCTAAATCCCCTCAAAATATCTTGAGAATCATTGTTCGCTTAATGCATCCAATTGTAAAGTATCTCGAATGTGAGAACATTGAAAGCGTTAAGTGGCAATTTACATAGCTTTGGAAGCAAAGTTTAGCGGTAATTTACCTCGTATTGGAAGTGAAAACACCAAGACTGTTTTAAATTAGTGGTCAATTTATAGATATTTATATATTAACGGTTAATCTGTGGCACACGATTTATCACGAAAACTATAATAATTTCTAATAACTAATAACGACAATGTAATTATTTAAATTTTTTAAAGACATGTATCGTGTTAGTGCAGTGTGTGAATCTCTGATCAATCAATCTATCATTTAAGTAGATTTACGTACAATTCATGTAGTTTACGTAATACATAGAATATATGTCTGTAAATGAACGGAGTTTTCATTAAGTAGTCTTCTATGTATGTTTTAAGTATCCGCAGTATTTAAATTTGGTTTTATAATCATACGTCAAAATAAATATTTATAAATATTATTAAAATTAATTTGTTTATGATGTCAAACATTACTGATATATAATAAATAATAGTTCTATAAAACGTACTAATGTACCATTTTACCTTATCGTGTCATATTATGATATTTTTTCCTAACATTAATGTATACATGTATTAAAACTATAAACATATTTTTTCGCATTTACATTATTATAATAATAAGATCATATTATTTTCATTCTCCTCCGATAGGGTCCGATTCAATACTCAGCCAGGTAAATATGTTTAATCGTACCTAACCTAACCAAACTTTGCCAAACCTAGTCTACCATAACCTGGCCTAACTTAGTCTAACCTATCCTGACTAAATAGTATCACTTGATTTGATAAATTCTCTTCCGGTTAATGTTAAAAATAATGATTAGTAATCGAAAGACAAACACCCAATTTTAATTTTGTTATCTATTTGAAATATTTATATAGACAAGCGGTGAGCTGGACTGTAGAATAATAAAAATAACTGGCGGCTAGGACTGAACGACCGTCAGAAATTGATATTTTCCACCAAGATAATAATCGGCAAAGATCAAACGGGGAGGTGGGAGGAACACGAAAATGGGTTTGGAATATCCCACGTATTTTTACTCGTTTAAAGTGCACCTATTTTGGGAAGATTTATAATCGTATAGAGGTTTTAAGCACATGCTGTTTTATGAGACCAACTCCGAGAGAAGTATACACGCGTACTGTACATACATAACCCAAAACATATTCCCTGGAGCATCGTTACCAGTAAACCTTTTCTCTCTTTTTTTCCACCTCCCGTTTGGTTTGTCGATTTTCGAACTTTTAAATATTTTTCCGAACCTCAGGTGCATAAATCGACCCTTATCTTGGCACCTTGGAAAAAAAAACCCCCCGCCTACTATCCGCCGCTTCCAAGTAGAATCGATAATGAAACACCGACGTGGCGGCGTGTAGGGAGAGAATATGTTTAACAACAATGGAGAATTTGTCGAAAGTCTCATTTAAAGGCTTAGACGTAATGACAGCAGGGAACAATGAATAAGATTCTAAGGGTGGCTGCAGATGTACGTATATATGCGCATTTGACATTGTGGTAAACGGGCCGTAGCAAAATGTATAAGAATGGAATATTCTCCCGTCCGCAGTAAAATCATCCCGAAGAGAAAACCGTGTATTTACCTATACATATACACAAATAAAGTAAACCGAAATTCGCATTATTTTTATAAGCATAGTCCTTTTGACTATATGCACTGCGCCTTCATCACTTTTGTCTATTGAAACACTCAGAGACAAGATGTGATATTTAAAAATTGGTATTGGGAAGAAAATATACCGCTGTCTAGATATCTGGACACTCGTGTAAATAGTGGGTACACAGACCAACCGTCGTCTGATGGGCATACGGTAAAATTTTACCTTTTTCACATTTTTAGAATTTGATTTGTTTTTTTATGCATGTATATTAGGTATATACTGTTTTCATGGTAGAACGTGTCGAATAGGATTTTTCGGGTGGAAATCGTTCTGATAAGATATCTATTGTAGTTGGTATTATTAATAGGTATTTAAAAATGTCAATTATTGGATTTTCCCAGTAGTTTTCTTAAGCGTAAATGGGAAACTGTGCCTACCATAAATATCAGAAAATTTTTATAAATCGATAAATAATGTTATCCCGCTCAGAATTGTTTTTTTTCTTTTATATATATCGTATATTGTTTTAAAAAGTATTCCGTTCCATTTTATTATATCATTATTGTTGGTACAGATTAGTGATGCACTAAGCAAGACCAAGACCAAGACCATGGCAGTCTTGGTCTTGGTCTTGGTCTTGTCTACTCAGTCTTGGTCTTGGTCTTGTTGAATGAATCTAGGTCTTGGTCTTGGTCTTGGTCTTGGTCTTGCAAAATTCTTGCAGCCTTGATTATTTTTTTTTACCAAAGTTATAAATAAGAATAAATAATTTATTTATACGTACACAAGGTGGGATACAGGGAGTAATGGGGGTAATTCCCTCCCCCTCCGTTCACAAAAAATAATTAGGTGGGTATCTGTGTAGTTGACTGTTTTCAATAACACCGAACTTTCCAGAAATAGTAGAATATCTGTTTACCCATATATTCGATAAACGATCATTATTTCCGAAAATATTTCAATAGGATATTGATGATTGCATTACGAGAAATCGGTAGATTTGGTGTGGAATTATAAATAATGTATACTAAGAAAAAAAATGTAATAAATAACGTATTTAGTTCATTAATTTTTATTTTATTTAAAAGCAAGACTTGCAAGAGTCTTGCAGTCAAGTCTTGGTCTTGGTCTTGCATTATAAGTCCTGGTCTCGGTCTTGGTCTTACATAAATTTTTATTTCAGTCTTGCGATAAAATAGTAAAATCTTGGTCTTGGTCTTGCTAGCTCTAGTACAATCTTGGTCTTGATCTTGGTCTTGGTCTTGCATTTTTGCAAGACCAAGACCAGGACTGCAAGACCAAGACCGAATTTGCCCATCACTAGTACAGATTGAATATTGTTATTTTAACTTTTAACGTTTAATGCAAATTGTAAACTATAAAAATAGATATATGAGTTACGATGTAATACGAGTACGTGTGTGTAACAATTTTACAATGAACAAAGACAAATTATCAATTAATAATTACCGTACGCAAAATAGTTTTGTTCGGTTGAAATTGTTTGCAACATTGTTGTTTCCAATGAGCGTTTAAAAATCGGAAAACAAAGCGCACGCACATTAGACGATCTGACGGGTCCGTGTACGTATTAACCGCACGAGCGCCCTTGAAAAACTACTTCCCATGTTACCGACTGTTCCATGGATATTATTCTGAAAATTATCGTAACGTTTTAAATACAAATGTTGTAATAACGAAGATAATAAAATACGTAATCCATAAATAACAGGAATAATTACCACAAACGCTATGGAACGAATGAGTGAAAATTCATTTTCTTCCATATAATACCTTTTCCGCCTATATCAGATGTTTTCTGACGGGTTATGGCTCGAAGCGCCGTATATTTAGTTAATAGGAGGCCCGTGATTATTAGGGTCCGGTCTTTAAAAAAAAACCGTGAAAAACGCGTTTACAAATGGCCAAAACAGATCTACAAAAAAATTACATTTAACGGCGATAAAACGTATAAAAAAATTACATATTATATTTGTTCACATGAATATAACAACATTTGTATATTTCAAAAGAACACGATCTCGATGCACAATATATGGACTATAACATTATTATCGATAATCATACTTTATATTGTTAACGCGTGCATACCGTTCGAAACGTCTATAGAACAAACCGAATTTTTACTAAATATTTTTTTTTAATTTTGTCATTTTTAACCTAATTTATCAACAAAAATCATAAAACATTATTATAACATACTTATTTTTAAATCATTTGAACGTATATATATATATATATATTTCTATATTGTTTCGAAATCGAGCACAGACGAGAAACGTAATTATTAATAATTTCGTTGCAAGACAGCCACGCTTTATGATTTCATTTCCTAATTACACAGTTTAAAAATGAAATACAAGACGTAATATATAGAAATATACGGAAGAGAATATTTTTATAAAAACCATATACTTGTCATTCTCTTAAAGTTATATCAAGTTTTATTCTGTTAACGGTTTTATCTAAAAGTATAATATAATATTATTATGTTCTTTATAATACAATAATCGAAATTTAATTGGTTAATATATTATCAAACTTAGTATGAAAAATGTTTAAGCGTAGATACTAAATCACCTTATTGTTTTTTCAAAGACAGATAAAACTTATTTAATAAAGTTGAACATTCAATACTTTAACTTCATTAATAGTATAATATAATATTTTTTATTAAGTTCATTTTTTTATGAATTTCTGAAATCAAAACTTATAAGACTCTTCCAAGTCAATTTCAACCAGAGTAATGGTATTTATGAATTATTGAACACATTTACGAATTTAATATAATCCTAGATAGCACAAAAAAATAAAACGTGGAAAGTTTTGGTCCTCGAAAATAAACGTTTAAAAGTATAAAATGTATATAATATACAAAGATAAATATTTAATTTAATTTAATTACGAATATGATAATTCATATATAAAACAATTTAACAAAATTATAGTTAGGTATATTCGTAAGATAATCTCAAATCATAACATTGAAAATTTTCTGTATGAGATCATTGTTTCACAATTAAGGTGTTTTCGTACTACTTTCAATGAAACCAAAAATATCAAAATATTACGTTCTATGATCAATTTAATTTTATAAAGGTGTAATTAGAATTTTATACTCGACTTGTCAAACCTGATTTTTATACCACTGGGTTTTAGTAAAAACTTAAAATTGAGTATTTATTTAAATTTTCTGTAATGGGCACTATAAATTATAATTTTAAAGATAATTTTTTTCGAGTGCATTGATTATTATTTTTTTTCATGTTATTTTAATTTAACTTTGAGACTTGAGTAGTAGATATATATTTTTGTTGTTTGAATTAATTAATTTTTTTTAATTTTTTTAATTTTTAAAATTATTTGAACCAATTACTTATTGAAAATGTTACAAAATAGAGAACCGTTACCTATGCCATGTAATCAACTTATTGAAATACTTACCATTTTATAATGTGTTTCTATCATAGGTAATAAAATATACAAAGAGTATTTACTGAACGATTAATATTGAAATTTTCAATTTATTTTAAACGCGTATATACCAAATTTTGATCGTTATCGATTCGGGTTAAATTACCAGTTTCAGTAATTATTCGGGAATCAGAATTTGTTTCTCATCTCAAAAAAGTCGGTTATTATAGATTAGGGGATCATACATCCAGAATTTTGAAGGTTTGTCCCGTTTTTGAGGATTGCGTTCCGTTACCCGACAAACATTAAACGAGTCGTTTTTTATCCCGATTTTTGGTTGTCTGCCGTTTTTCTAAGCTATTTGTGAAAAATTTTGATAAAAAATTTACAAATTACCTTTATTTATATTTATATTTATATTTTTCTAAACTAATTTTCTAGATAATAATCTAGAAGATATATAATATATAAGGTTTTAGCCGTTTTCAATTAGTAATAAGTTATAATAGAAATTAATTTAGTTTTATTATTTGTATAGAAAATATAAGTTGATGCGATTTTAATTTTTTTGTTTCTAAAATATATTTATTAATTATTCAAATAATTCAAATGAAAAAAAAAAAATTGGTATTTTATATATTTCTTTAAGTAAATACACAAATACATAAAAAGTCAAATACATGCACAACCACGCTCATCTTATATAGGCGAATAGATAGTAGTTAATAGCCATTGTGATCAGTATATTTGTATACATTTACCCAGAAAGGGGTGTAATAAAATATAAAATGTGTAATATATTAACCCCTTTTTTATAATAAGCCCGTTAAAAGGTTTGAACATGGCTTGAAACCCAAATCTATTCAAACCCGTTGTGACTTCCCTAAACCACCTTAAAAATCCGTACACCGTAAACTCTTTTCTCCTGCATAATTTTTATTTTTAAAAATCTGAATTGTCCACAATCTTAATAAAAAATGTAAGTTCATCCGAAACCCAAATGAATTTTAAAACATTTAAATCAATGTGATATGGTTATTATATATGTACTTTTAGTGTTCAATGCGAATTTGTTATTCTTTTTTTAAGAATATATTTAATAATTTAATTTACATTCATATTAATTTTAAAACATTTAATTTAGGTTTTATGATTTTTTTTTAAATTTCTTTAAATTTTAGACACCTCATATCCATGTTTTGTTCATCCGTCTGTCTACTAGGAAAATAGATATTATTCGTTTTGTTTAAAATACGTATAGAAACCGGAAATTTAATACGCTCACAGAGTGGGCTTTCCTAACTGGTTTTCAGTCTTTAAGTAAAAAATACTTTTAAAATTGTATTTAAATAGAGATACAAATACATTGACATTAAAAGTATGTAAGATGTACTTCAAATACTTATTTAAAAAAGTATTTAAGAATAAACACAAATACGTGGTATGTATTTAAATACAAATACTTTTAGACATTTGTACGGCTATAAATTATTAAAACAGTCATATTATTTAAAATGTATTTCTTTTTAGGTCTTAAAATCTCTCTATCACTCAACTATTAATTTTCAATTATTTGATGTAAATAATATGATAAGTATTAAAATTATTATAATAACTTGAATTTTTTTGTTTACAATATTTTGAAAATTAATAATTATTTTTACCAAAATTTTTCTTATATTTACGATACCGGGTTATGCGTAGTGTTATTTAATATAATTTATCATATTTATTATTAAATATTTTTTTATAATATAATATATCTAATAATAAAATTATTATACAACGAAAGAAACTTGTGTCAATGGAGTCTCGATCTTCCGTTTTATTTCCGACGATATTACAATAATTATTTTAAGTCATATTTCACACGGGCGATTATACCCATTACCCGCATATTATATATTAATCTCCGTATCTCCGTTTGTAAATTCATCACACTGTAAAATAATATTAAATTAATTGATAAAGTAAATTTAAAATTACCCTGCACCAACATACTTAAAAATGCATTTTGATTGAATTAAATTTAAAATTAAAACTTATTGTATGAAATTGTATTCAAAAGTATTTATAAATCGTAATTCTAGTAAAAATACAAAAAAAAAAAAAATAGTATTTCAAATACTTTGAAAATAATTTAATTAAAATGTATTGAAAAAGTATTCTAAATACTATAAAAGTATTTAAATATATTTACTCAAACACTTTACAATAGACTGGTGGTTTTATACGATATTTTGACGTAGACTAATTTTTTAAAAAATTTTATATATAAAAATCGAATATTGAACTAATTGTTTATTATTAATCATGACTAAATATTAGTTGTTTATGAAAGGGACCGTTAAATATTGTTTTAGACATTACACAATTCCGCTATTCAACATTTCAAATTCTATTACAATATATATTCCATTACTTAATATATTCAATAGTCAATGTTATGCACTAACATTTTTATTTATTATTTTTAATTTTTCATTCAATAATAGAGATTGGTATTTTTTAAAAATAAAGTACTTAAAAATTATAAAAAAAAAGTATTTAGATAACAATTTATATTGAAAGTTAAAAAAAATTAACCAATAACATTAGTATTTTATGTTGAAAATCAACCTGTTTCAGCTGAAAATTAAAATTCTAAAATAAATGGATTAAAATTTACTCAACATTATTATCACTCGTATTAATCAATATTCGCCGTAATAATAGTTACGGTTAAGAACACCCTACCAATTTGTATATATTTGAATACATCCAATGTTCAAAAACTGAAACTCGAATGAGTAATTTGGGTTTTAAGCTTTAGTTTAAAAATCAATTTTTATTTACCACATAGATAATAGAAACATTATTCAAATATAAAGTTGAACTCATCATTATCATAGAACAGATACAATTTAGTGTTGTTATCTCTATTTTTATCTAGCTAATCTTCAAAGTTATTCGAGTCGAATGTGCGTGACGAGAGATACTTTGAGAGATATTTTGGTCACCACTGATTATCATGATTGTTTTAAATTATACGCGTCCCACACGCTTTTCCAGTAATACGAGATCTATAAATAGAAATAGAAACTAGGTGAAAATAATCAAAAGTCTGCCACCGGTCAGTGTCCATTAAACTCTGATTTTCATGCGAAAACTATGAGAGGAATTTTTTATATTCACAATTAATATTATTGCGTTTCAAATGTGTATACTCGTGTAAATAAAAATCCGTATTCTTTGCTTCTTTGCCCGACTCGCGAACCCAAAACACGAATTTTCAAGATTGGAAAATTTTAAAAATTTAACAAGTAGGTATGCCTATATGTACCTATATCATTTTTTTAAAAAAGAAACAAAATATTGAATTAAGATGGGAAAGAAATCATTTTACCTTCTTAATAAAAACCGACATGTTTTTTTTTGTTTTGTTTTATTTTAGTATATTATGTTTATGTTAGCTATTAAAATCATAAAAAACAACATATTGCCGATTAAAAAAATATAATAAGGCAGCTAACGACGCGACGAGTTTCATTTTGGCAACCGCGATAATGAAGTTGTTCGATATGCTCCAGATAAATTACAGACACATTAAATTCTATGTTTATACAATTTAACATGCCGAACTTAAAAAAAAAAATTTAACGTGATCATTATTTTCAGTTATTTTTCCCTCCCTTTAAATGATTACACGGCGAATTTTCAATATATCCATTCCGTTTCTAACGTCAGATTTTTAATAATTTAATAAAAATATTGTTTTAAGATAATATATTTATCACTTATATTTTGTCTGGAAAAATCTAAATTATGTTTTGTACTTTTAACTTCCTCATTAAAAAAAGAAAATAAAGTAAGTACATATTTTATACGGATCTAAGTATAAATAATGAATGTTTAATTTTTCCTGGAAAATTATTATTTTAAAACCTTTTAACTTTTGTTTTGAATAAAACAAATGATTTTATAAATGTGTTATGCGTGACACTATAAAAGCCAGAAAAATGAAAACAAAAACAAAAACAAACTAAATTAATTGTTATCCATAATATCTATATAAGCATTTCAGTACTCATGTTCATTGACAACTAATAATATGTATTCCTAATATTTTTATTTTAAGCACCAATTTAGATGATTCAAAATTCCGATGGAAAACGGAGAATTCTGAATTATCTTTATGGTTGTCATAAATAATTTATAGAGTGTAATGAATGTTCCATAAAAAGAACTTAATATTTTATATTTTTAAAGTAATGCTTATTATAATGAATAAAAGACGTTTGAATTATCGAGAAAAATCTATAAATTGTCGGGTCTAAACTTTTCAAGGATTCATTTTAATCGTTAAATTATTAATAAAATAAAAAAAAAAAATTAATGAAAAATGCAATATTTTTACAAACCGTTATGAGCGAAATAAATTTCATTAAATATTGACAATCTAAAAATAAAAATAATTATCATTATCTGCAAATAAAAGAATCTTATAAGAACATTTTGATTTTTTTTTAAATTTAAACAATTTTTTATCAGTAATACGTGAAACTTAAAAGGATACCCTATACACCCTATTTAGCGATATTAAATAAATACTTTTTTTAATTTTACGATTTTTAATCATGGATTTTAGACTTTCAAAAAAACACATTTAAAAAAAACTCCACGCTATGGCATAGTAAATATTCTCATCTTTCATATTTTGTATAAGTTTTTGAGAAGTTGTAATTATAGAGCATACACGTGGTGTTCAACAAATATCGTGATAACACAACAATAACAAATGGTTCTGACACATGACTATTTTTAAAATATAATTAAATATTTTTAAATTGTTGTATTTTTCATTTTTCTTAAAATTTAATTTTTAATCTTAATTTATTTGAGAATTGCCTATACAAAACCCCTTAAAAATCGGGTATATAACGTCCTCTTAATTAGATATGAGACGTTTCGTATGGTATTTATCGGACATATGTAATCGTACACATTTTAAGAATACAATTGCGTACGAGTTTCACCTATGGTTCCCATATAACATCACCATTTTATCGATATTTTACATTTTATTAAAAAATATATATATTATTCACATAACTATTATACACTTGATTTTTTTTTTTAAAATACTGTATATAGTAAAAAATTAAAAACAAAACAAGACAAATATTTATAAATATATACCTATAATAATACAATACAATGAATGATTTCTCAAGTTCTAACAAATTTTCTGAGTTCGAGTACAAAATTCTGATTATGACTTTTATTTAGATTCCTACATTTATTATATAGAAAGTAAAAAATCGTACGTAATCATTTGATTTTTAGAGATTACCATATATAACTGGTCATATTGTTTGTTTGCAAAAGTAATGCTCGCAATCATAAGTCCAAAAGATAAAAAGGTTTATCGTACATAGGATTGTTAAAAACACGTTTTTAAAAAATAATTTTTAAAGTTTTTTTTATAAATATTTTTAATGAAAACCTAATAAATGTATTTAATATTAATTTTGATAGAGTATCGGTTGTCGAAAATTGACATACGATATTATTGTTTTTAGGTAATTTAACATTCATTATCACACTATAAGTAATATTAAACATACAAGTTTAAAGTAGGTAGACTTATCAATTAAAACTTGTAAGTAAACTAAATGAAAATGCTCATTATCCTGTAAATAAGATCAATCCGAATAACTAATCCAGATCGATTTTGATTGATAAATATTCCATTACCAGTATAATCCGGATTACAGTTTCAAACCGGATTGACGGATTATATTATTAAACTGGTGTAACGTATTACACGATGAATCCAGATTGACGGATTACAAGAATGAATTTTTAAATTTATATATATAGGTAATAGGTATATATGTATATTGTATATAAATATTATTATTTGCCTAATCGATTTTGGTTAATTTGTAATTTATTCAGAAAACGATTATTTTAGAGACTTGTAATATTTATATACCAAATATATATATATATATATAAATACATAAATGATTTAGCGATGCTTTCAAATTCAATACATCCGCCGCTCTTTTTAAAAATAATTTTTATTATAGAATATCAATAATTTATTAGTGGATTGAATCCGAAATCCAGATTAACGGATTAGTTTCGAAATACAGATTCGATCCCCAATCCGGACGAAACAGATTAAATCCGGAATCTAAATTGTATATTTTAATCTGGGTTACGGATAAGTCAAACGAATTCTCAGCACTAGTATTACTGTTAAAATCGTGTATTATTGTCATTTTATTAGATATAAACATTAAATTTACAATATTCTAGATTTTCCAATGATTTAAGAACAATTCAAATTTAAATTTAACTTTATATCTAGGTACTTATTATACACAATATAAATTTTATTTGATCTACACAATTTGAAAATAAAACCCGAAATATTTTATGGATTATATTCGAGGCTTATCTTATTATCGTTCTCACTTCTTGAATTCCAAATAAACCCGTATTCCTTATCTCCCGTGCCAATACTGTATTTTAGAAAAGCTAATCCGCACCGGATTACCTGAACGAAAGTTTCGTCTCCAAACAATTAAACCCTCGTCTGCGGTAAACTGTTTTGCAGTAGCCTTCTATTTCCGTGTTCTCTCTCTCCCTTCCCTCTCCAACTCAACAAATTGAATTAGAGTCAATTAAAATTCTCTAACTGCGTTTTATTATAATTTAAAATTTGACGGTTTTATTTAATTATAAGGTCCTCGAATCGGTTGGTTAAATTGTGTGGTAAAGTTGTATACAAGTTAGAAGGTGCGACGGCCTACCCGGCTGGCAGTATATAACTGAATTATTTGATGATGTGTGTGTTACCTCGGTTCTAATTTGTAATCAATGTAATTTATTATTACACTGTATAGAAACTGAGTTCTTACGGTGTCAATTATTATTTCTAATTAAATCAATGAAAATTTACAAAATATGCGTATTGCATAATGTGAATTTGTTGCAAAAATATTACCGACAACGTACGAAGAAATTAAGTCTATTTGCAGATTACCTAGTATTCGTCAAAGCTTTGACAATAAAAGTTGAACATATGACAATGTTTTATTTAACTGTAAATTCTAGAATAACTCGGATCAATCATTATAATCATTAAAACTGTTTTGGAATACGTATTTTCGCATAAACTTTTCTTTAGATGGTAATCGTACACTATTTTAAACTACAGTTCATAATGAGCAATAATTTTCTGATCTACATTACTTTAATAGTTAAAAATTAAAAAATAATATATATATATATATATATATATATATATATACTTAGCAATGGAAACAATTATTTTAATCGATATTTCCAAAACAAAAAAAAAAACCAATAATAATATTAAACATAAATTTAAAAAAATCGTAGTAAAACCAATTTAGTTTCTGCTCAGAAAATGTAAAATAGTCTATAAAAATAATAGCATTTCGATTAATAATAATATATAGTATTATTATTATTTTTGATATAATTCACAAACATAATATTTGTCAATATTATGGCAAAAATTTGAACTCTTAAAAATTATTCAATATATAAGTAAAAATTTTCTGCTCCGTCTTCTTCGAGTTTCCACTAAGTACCATCTCGGATTTTTTAATTTTTGTGATTTAAATTACGAGTAACTCGCCGTTTGTGATGAATGGGAAGGTTTAGGAAATGAAATTTCTTAATTGGTTCAAAATGCATTTAGTGATGATGCAAGATTATATTATGTTTGTTTGTCGAACAGAAGTCTGGTGCTTTGCCAATAAGCTCTGGCACGGCGTTTTTGTCCTATTAGTTTATGGACGTAAATGGAAACGGCGAATGATTTTAATGGATGTTTTTGAGGGTTTTGATGGACTAGTTCCATGACACTGATTGAATTGTTCCTGTGATACTGTGAATAGTGTTTTCAATACAATTTGGGTACCGATGGCAAATTTTTGAATTCAAATTTTTATTAAGAATTTTGCGGAATATTTTTCGTTCAATGATTCTATATTCATACGACGAACTCGATTCATGATGAAAGTATATGAAGGTGATAATTATCCGTAATAAGTGATAAGCACGGATTGAGTACATGTTTTGTCAAATGGACAAGATAATAGTTAAACTATAAGTAGGTAGTATGGGTTATTCTTTAACTAATAGTAACCTTTTAGTTTTGAGGAAAAGTCGCTCGGCTAAGATGGGTTTTCGGTATATAACTACTATGAATTAATGACTAAGATTCCTATAGGTGGTAATACGTCTAAACCGTGCTATTATAATTTTATGTTCAAGGAATTTATATATTGTGCAATAGCAATACCTATTATTGGAAAATGTGTTTAATTTGATAGTATTTATCACTGCTTGGTGAAATAGGTATTTCTGTTAGGACAGCAAAATTTGATAAACAGTTTTGTCTTGATTACATAGCCAGTGGATTGATAGTTTTATATTAACTGTAAAATGAGTTTCGGAATTCAATATATTACGTCTATTATTTTTTCGTTAATTGTATTTTGATGAGTTTATTTCTTTGTTTTCATTCATCATTGATATCTGTAGTAAAATAATTATTAGGAATTGTAAAGTGGAATAATAATTTTGAATTAAAAGTGAAACTGAATAATGGTTGTAGGCGACCTACGCAGAATGAGAGAAAATAGGTTTGAGATGGATTAATGTTGAATATTATTTGCTAGGTACGTGATTTTACAATTAGAATTATTTTAATTTGCGAAAGTTTTTCTTAAAAAATAAAACAATAATCAACCGTTTTAAAATCTACGATTATGACAACTATATCTGAATAGAAAAGCGTCATCGTAGTTTTCGACGAGACATGTTGTTTAGATATTTATTTAGGTACAGAAAAACACAAATTATTAAATTTAATTGAACACATCGCGTAAACACGATGGATCAAATATTTATATTTTTTTTTATATATATAAATTATTTCAAAAATAAATAAACGTTTCACCGATAATTTAAATAAAAATTGTTTTTCCCCAAGTGATAAATGCGGTTTTTTTTATGGAAGTTTTTTTTTTTTTTGTACTTTTTTTTATAATTCATCGCTTTTATAATACGATAATACATAATAGGTATACATTGACGCCCGTCAACACTGTATTATATGAAAGCAATCTCGAAATAGAAGTTCTTAGGGGTGGGGAGGGAGGAGGGATATGCTGCGTATGAGTTTTATTTTCCTCGGCCTTCGGTAATATACATTATATATTATCGCGATACTGCACACGCATTTTGTAATTTCGGTTGTCACGCACTGTCACGCATTAATTGCCGCCGGAAAAGCTCTCGGAAACGGTTTCCAGAATATGACAAAAATATAATAATAACAATAATAATAATAATAATAATAATATAGTATCGTTAGTTGAGGGACAGTGTGTATACAGTGCGTTGGTCCACCGACCAGTGGTTGTGCAGCCGTCCGGTGCAGCCGTTTCAATACTTTAATACGTTTGAACGCGATGCACCGCAGTACATATATATATATGTATATACAGGGTGCCCTGTATATATATAAATTCGGAAGTTATCCGAAATTCGTTTTTACACTATCAATGCACACATTATGCAGTTTTAGCTGACGATAAGACGAGTGGTCTTTTTTTCGAGTTCGCCCCCCTCCCCCCCCAACACTTTGGACTTATCTACTGCACACGTCACGAGCGTGACGAACGTAGAAGCTCTCGGCGGTATCGCCGTTCGCCTGCATAATAATATATGCTCGTAAACAATCGTGCTCGGCCGGAAGTCGGGAAAACGTCAGGGGACGTGGTGCCAAAATAATTGATACAGTTTCCGGGAAAATTCCTCGTCGCGAGCGTTATTTGGCGACTTTAACGAAAAAAATGCGAATTTTTCACTCCCCGAAATTTTAGAAATATTTTTGGCACATCCTGTGAATAATACACATATACGATAACGGATTTAATGAAATATAATATATATATATATATATATATATATATCTTTATGGGTCCAATGTACTATATACTCGTATGTACGGGGCGTGCGGTTTTGAGGTTTGACAACCGCGTGTTATGTCACAATGGCCGACCCTCCCCGGCACACATATATGCGTATACCCTCGGTCGGTACGTACACCCTCCGGCCCGTCGTTTGCATTACCATAATATCAAACATGATCTCCTTGTTAAAACTTGGTAACAGTTTACACGGAAAACGCGATTAAATGAAACCGTGTGCCTCGACGCGATCGCCGTGGATAACCGCCGCGACGCCGTGTGCGACGCGTCGCGCCAACGGGACCGAAGGGACATAATAATACGATATAGTGTGTATA
Organism: Pemphigus obesinymphae; assembly: GCA_025469235.1. Taxonomy (NCBI): domain Eukaryota; kingdom Metazoa; phylum Arthropoda; class Insecta; order Hemiptera; family Aphididae; genus Pemphigus; species Pemphigus obesinymphae. The sequence goes on along the minus strand of JAIPRL010007991.1, from coordinate 1,335 downwards.
CTCGCCCGTTTCGTCACGACGGCGGCGTTCAATAATAAACATGGCGGCCGGATAAAAAGCTCGTTAAGCAGCGAGTTATATAGTACACGTTATAGGTCGTGCGTATAACATAAAGCGGGCCCGGGCGAAAGTTTCGCGACGGGGACTTGAAAGCCGGGCGAAAAAATCCTGGGGAGGGGGGGGGGACGAATATTGCGCGAGTTAAGTGACCGGAATTCAGCGCGTTCGGGTCGCGATCCCGAGCTCACGCGAACATCGCGCCGCGTCGAACACAGTACAATGTGCGCACACGATGTTCGCCGTTTCGATACGTACCTAAAGTGTAATCCGACACGACATTTTCGACTCTCCGGCCCCGCAGGGTCGTCCACTGTTATCTGTTATACCAATACAATTGCCGTGTTTATCGTACACTTATCGTCTTATCGTCTGTTAGGACGTCGCCACGAACAACGGGACAGCGTGGACCGGAAACGCGGACGGTATAAGCGGTATAAACGGTATAACCGATTGCTCGATTTTGTCACGGTGATGTCAGTAGGCGGGAGAATCCAAGCGGGCGAATGTAAGGTCCTACGCGAGACCAAGCAGGTAAAAAAAAAGGTTCGTGTATGTTAGTTCCAGTGTTGGGCAAGTTACTTTTCAAAAGTAACCAAGTTACGTTACTATAGTTACAAAATTGAAAGGTAACTAGATTACTTTTTCGTTACCTAAATACAAAAGTAATAGCGTTACATTAGTTTTTCAGTTCAAATGTAACTATAGTTACAATAACGTCGCACTTTCAACGTTTTTAAATATGAAGAAATGAAAATAATAAAATAAAATATCAAAAATATCTTTATTTTTTTCTGATAATCGCCGAATCGAATACTATAGAATTCAATATCATGCCTACACTCCAACTTATTACATAAAATCATAAAATCGTTAAAATATCTACTTTTCGCAGATATGCTAAGTCATCGGAAATTTTTTTGACGAATTCATTAGAATAAATTGTATTTTTCATTTATAAATATGTAACGCGTTATCTTACAAAGTTACTTCTAGATAACTAACGTAGTTACTACAAAAATTAAATGACAAAGCTACTATAACGTTACTCGAAAATGTAACTACGTTACAGTAACGAGTAACGTCCGTTACTTTACTACCCAATACTGGTTAGTTCCTAAACGATAGAAACAGGTACGTATGTAAGTTCCTACCAGGGAGTCAAAACGGGTTAAAATTTTTCGGGTTTCGGGTTACGGGTTTAAACCGGTTAAAATTTTTCCGGGTTTCTGATACGTGGTTAAAAAACGGTTTTAATTTTTTCCGGATTCCGGGTTC
>JAIPRL010007990.1:0-21636 GCA_025469235.1 Pemphigus obesinymphae | reverse complement strand
GAATAAATGATAGTTTTAAAATTTACATTATATAATATACGGTAATTCCAAATTTCAAATACCGATTTTTATCTTTTAAATTTCAAACTAAAGTAAGTTGGTAATTTTGGAATTTTAGAAAACTGTTTCTACAATAAAATTATTTAAAAACAATTAATTAACGAATTGCAATGTTTTCGGGAATTAAATTTATTTGGTCAATTACTTAATTGAAAAATATTCCATTTAGTTCAATGTGGGTCGATAATCTTTTTTTTTTACGTATTAAAGATAGTATTTCGAAATTTAGTCGGAAAATTATAAATTTCGGGCATTTAGTCGGCAAACATCAGGAAAATTTTTTTATTTTTATTTTCTTATTTACATTTCTTAAAGTTGTATTTCGTCAGTATTGATATTTTTGAGACCCTTGACCCCATAAATGTTTGTTGTGGTCAACCCTGGTTTTATTGAATATCAATATTGTATATCATGAGAACTTGCTGTATGCAATAATTATTAGTAGGTATTTATTATTTATTAATTTATTTATTCCAAAAATTATATTCTAACAAAATACCAATATGTTTTAATAAAATACAATTCTAAGAAAATGTATTTCCAACTAAATATTTTCCCAATAAATGCGTTTTCAACAAAATTGTTTTCCAATTAAGGTAGCTACGATTCAGACGATTTGAATGAATTCATTAAAATTTTCAGTCAGACAATACATTTGATTGAAAATCAATAAATAACGTTTGATTTGATATACGAATACTTTAAAACACAAAATGTAAAGTATTTAACTAGTATACAAAATAATTTATAAAAATATAAAACCACAGATATGAAATTATGATAACCGTGGGTCATGTATATATCATATATTGTTGATAGCACTTAATTAGTTAATATTAAGTATCTACTGAAAATAATATGAAATTAATAAAGAGATTATTAATTTATTATAAATATTTTATTTATAATTTAATATATTAAATATACATTTTTTATTTCATTGAAACCAAGGAAACGTTTTTAAATTATAAAAATATATTACACTGAAAAATTGAACATATAATTTAAAAAATTGTAGGTATCCACTTTTGTATTATATTTTGATTATAAATAGTTACAAATAATTACGAATTCCATAAAAAAAATCTGACTAGTACAAAAATGATATGAGCTTTATTTAAATTGATTAGTGACAGAAGAATATTCTTTTAAATGGATTTTCTAGGGTCCCAAAGAGGTTACAAATTTCAAATTTATAATTACAAAATATTACGTATTCCTTATGAAAAAAAAAAATGAGCCTATTTTGGTTTGAAAATGGTGAGGTGCGGATGCCAGGAGTTGACCTGAAGTAGAATTTTTTTTTTTTATAATGATATACGATTCCTACAAAATATTTTAGTTTATATTTGGCTTTTGGGTCTTGGATAAATATCACTGAATATTTAAAAACTTACAAATAAGTAGGTACTTTTTTTGTTAATGGTATTCTCAAGAGGAAATATATATTCCATGGATAGATAGTCCACCACCTAGCTTTTGGGTTTACAAAAACATTTCTGAATATCGAACCACTTTTTATTTGTATTCTTTTATAAAAATTATTATGAAAATTTCGGTTTTGAAAATTTCAACCTCTATTTATCATAATAATAGATATGCTAGGTAGTGAACGGACATTTTTATCGCATAATAACTTTTAAAATAAAAATACACATTTAATGTAAGTAATTTAGAGTTTTTCGATATTTCGACACTTTTGTTAGATTATTTTTAACAAAAAAAAAAAAAGAAATGATTCCGAGCTTACCCGTATTTTACTTTTGAACATTTTTTGAGCGTCCGTGTTATTTGCTATCAGTAGTATATTTTTTACCTATTATTTTATTTTATTTTCATTATCACTGCTCTTTTTTGGATATTTTTTTCTCTGGAATTATTTCTTTGGGATATATTGTTCTCCGGTATTTTTACTGGCTTTTTGACGTATGACGGGTATTTTTGTCTAAATTCCTACTATCTATACATATATATTTATATAAACTGCAGAATGCGCCGTGTATACAAAACAATGCAATTTATATCACGTTAAAAAGGAAAAATAAACGCTAATTGCTTTTTTTCTCCGAGCTACAGCCCTCAACTCTGAATATTGTCGTTACACCGATAATTATTATCACCTATTCATACTCATAAACAAGCACGTCATTGTTTGCTTACTTTTTTCTTATTCCCATGATCCCATTGTGCGTTTTACCCCAACAAACACGTCCGTTATTATAACATAGTTCTATATATTATTATGTATTTTTTTGTTATTTCGTTTCAAACTTGTCATGTTTGTACATACAGCGCTTGTATAATATGTTAAACCATGAGATGGACGTGACCTAGATCCGCGTATGCAAATAATAACCGTATAGTCGAACTTATTCGTTTGATAATATCTACACTGCAGTGGTTTGTTATATTAATATTGGTGTACTTAATAATTCTATACGAGCGAGCACTCATCCAGAGAGATTTGTGCTATCTTGACGTTCCCCGAAAGATTTTTATACAGTTATTTTGTACGGGTTTTAAAGTAGGTATTAATATATATATTTTTATAAATACTAACATAAAACTCTATCAATTAATACTCTAGTTTTGAATTTTGATTACAATTGGTAATTAATACGACACAATAAGTGAATTATAATAATAGATAATTATAATATTGCGGTGATACTCCAGATCAGATGGTTGCGTGTTCAGATCACGTCGAGGTCACCAATTCGGTGCAGAGACGTTTTATGTGTGTAACACCGACCTGGCTAAATAAAAAACAAACGGACTCCGGACGGGAAAAGGTTTTCGGAAGTAGGTATTTAATAAAAAATAAAATGATTCGTTTGGAGCGCGACGCGCGAAAGACTTTTATTACAAACAAAATAAACAATTAAAAAGAATAAAGGGAATTAACAAAATGAATGACACTAAACTTGGATACAAACAGAAATGGAGGACACTTGTCCAGACGGTATGACGCTGCGAGTAAAAGGCACGGGAGAACACGGTTGTTGTTCGATCAGCGGTCGTAGGTGGAGAGAAGTAGAACGAGTCGACCGAATCCACCGACCGTTTCGCCCCAGACGATGGTAGAGATCGTTTGGAGGGGATGAGATCGAGTAAGTACAAGGAACATAAATATAATTACAAATAATTCACAATACAATAAATAATTATACAAAAAGAAATTGGTAACCCTGTTGGTGGTATACGTGCCGTATCGTCACATTATCAATAATTATATTATCTTGGATATCATTATTGTGGGTAGCGTGTTATGTTGGATGGGGTGTAGGTAAACTATATTTATGTATATTTATAGCCAAATGATCTCAACTCAATATTTGTTGAATTTCAATAATAAGGTATTTTAGTAAAGTAGGTACTATTTGTTCAACAATATAAGAAAAATAAAACAAAATTTAAAAAAATAACAACATTATTTCAAAAAAATAAATAATAATAATTACCAATCATATAAATTGCACTTTGTGAGGAACCTAAATTTATAATGAAATATTAACTCCGTAAGTTTACGTTACATTTTTATAAAAGTAATTCGTTATGTTCAAATTTATTCAAAAAAATAACTTCCAACATAATTTTTAAACTCTAAAACTACAGTAAGTACTTATTTACTTCGTTACTTCAGTAAGCTGTCGTAAGAACTCTTCGGTATAATTCCCGGTTAAAAATTTAATTATAATATGGGTTATTGACTTTTGTATATTATATTTTGACCAAAATGAATTATTACCTATCGTTTTTACAAAATAATATCAAGTGTTTAAAAAAATAATATTTTAAGGTTTCGGTTTCTGTTCTTTAAAAAGAAAAATAATATTAAAAAGTCAATAGGGGTAATTTTTTAAATAATTCAATTTCATTGTAATGGCTGGTACCAAATCCGGTTTTACTTTAAATACAATTTAAACCCTTGATCAATGTACTATATCTAATGCTCTTCTGATGGTTTTTTCCCTTTGTCGTTTTTACTATGGATACTATTATATAAATACCTGCCCCGAACATTTTTTCACTGGAATATATTTACTTTTCCTTTGATATTTTTCACAGATATTACTTTTTTCTTTATTATTATTTTTACCTGAATTCGAGGTACATACACTATAAATAATATGATTCGGCAAATATTCTTTCAGCTATTAAAATATTATAATATTCGACGAAAGTTTGAATGACGTCGTGACAATCGTTAAGTACACGATTAAAAATTTGTCGTTAACGACTTTTAAGTTTTAATTATACTCATTGTTTCGTATAAAATATAATCGATGATTATTTCAGATGTTGAAATATTTCAACAGAATATCCTTTACCACAGGTAAGTATGTATCGTGGAGTCTTAGATAGTAAAATGATTTAAAAATTATACTAGTTACTGTAAGTAAATTACTTTATAGTAACGAAATTATGGAATTTAATTACTTTTAGAAATAATTTTATTGGAAATAAACTTCTAAAATCCAAATACATTTTATTGATAATTTTGTTAATGTTCTAACAATATCAATTGTATTTGATTTTGTTTTTTAAGTTCCATTCGCAAATCGCAAGCTATAGATGGGTAAATCAGTCTCTAAATATATGACTTTATAAATCTTAATTTGTATGGTCAGCTGAACGTCATAAAACTGGTTTTGTTTCATAATTATTTTCTGATATCGTGTCTGTATCGAAATTTATAAATCCATATTTTTTCATTATAAATAATTAGAAATGACTAATGTGTACATTGCATATTAATAATTTGTGGATCATCGAACAAAATTTAAAAAAATAATTTAAATAATAATGCATTATTTATTTTAACTTTAAAAGTAAAGTAATTTAATTAGATAAATATGCAGGTAACCAAAATATAATTTCATTAACTTTTAGAAATATAACCAGTAATTATTATAATTAAAAGTTTCCCTGGACTATTGATAACATTAATAGTTTTTTTTATATTATTATAATTTGTTAGTTATAACTTATAACATAGGTGTATAATAAATAATAATATAATAATATATATAATATAATATAATCATTGTAAAAACCATACGTTCCTCGATACACATATCTTAAAATATAATATTATTTAAAACGCCGAAACCTAGAAATAAAGCTCAAAAATTTTCAATTAATTTTGATAAATAGGAAATAGGTCATCAAATATTTGTTATTGTAAATAAAAATAGTATTTGTACATATATTTTTGATAAATTCTTTCAAAAATCTTTTAAAATATCAATAAATATAGTATAAAAATTTTAAAACAACAATTTTTACTTAGGTAAGTATATAGTTAATTTGTTCTAAATTTAAATTTGTAATTTTATATGATAATACAATTATTTCATAATCTGATTTTTGACGAGTGAAAAGTGGTTTAAATTGGTGTTCTGAAGTAAAAATCAATTGATTGAATATTTTGTATATTTTGATTAAAAATAATATTAATTTTGGTAAAAAAAACTATAGTCGAAAAATCATCTATTCAAGAAGTTCTTTTATAAACATTTTTTAAGTAATTGTCGTGCACATTATGATCCAACAAATAGTTCTGAAGATACGGAGCATTTTATCCATTTCCTGATTTGGCCCGTCAAATAACACTTAATAGAAATAAAACTATAATGATCTCTAACTTTAGTACGGAAAAGGTAATGTTTAAAAATAATATATTTCGAAAGCTCTAAGGATTATATTACGGTTTTGTATTTAAGTTGAAGCTCGTAAATATCGTTATTGGTATTTTAAAATTAAATTTCGTCCGTCAGACATAATGAAAACGCAATGTGATTTCGGAATATAAAAAAAGTTTATTAGCCTATAAAAAAGTATAGTCTTATTTACTTATTAAAAAAATATATATTTTATAAACCTCATGCGGTACCCATGTGTCGAATTCGAAAATGTTGACGAGATACAAATCACCTATCGCTTTTCGCTATTCCCGGTGGCAGGATTGCCACAGGATTCTTCCACTTTATCGCAGTATATGTACCTCGTTATTTTTCCGGCGAAATGCATTTAACCGGATTTCCCGAATTTTTCAGTGATATACAGTATTTCGGGAATGCATTCCATGCGAACGCGTTCCCCGAATATATTCGTCCAGTTGATTTTGCAGTATTCCGTCCTCAAATATTCTCCCGGCGCTCCCGAGCAGAGTTTGGGCCGGAATTTCGTTTGTACGACAATGTATTATACTTTGCCTATACGATTTGCAATAACGTTTGGCGAATTATTCGCGACGAGATAATATCCGAACGACAGTGTATTTTATGATATCGTTACGTCCAGTTCATCTGCGGCCTTGGCGACCGTTACATTTTTAAACTCGTGCGTAGGGGTGTTGTTGAAATCGTGTAAGCACAGATGTGTTGCCTGTACGTGCTTTTTTTCGGGGTTATCTCTAGGGATTAATGCTCCCGGCGAAATAGCCATTATCCAATGACGATGATAATCCGTGATAATATGAAAATCGGGCATTGTTAACATTGAATAGGTACCTACGTCGTTCAATTAATATTTTTCAACCCCCGATCCGGTCAAACGTGTGACGTCACGGAGGGCGCAGATGAACTGGACGGGTCATAATGTTTGATCGAATGTCGACGAATAACGATAAAAACGGAAAATTTATTGATAAATATCCTGATTTGGACGACCAAGCCGGGATAAGAGCTAGAACGGTGCCATCGATTTTAATACCGTAATATTTCTTAGTCCATAGTCATATTATTGTCATATCGTTTCTACCGGCCGACAACATAATGTTATAATATTATTAAATCGGCGCGTCATTTGTATTTTCACTCGACGTCATGTATAAGATAATAATAATAATAATAATTATTATTATTATTATCATTATTAACCGTAATAGAATACCCGGCACAAATGACATTTTACGAATTCCGCATTAAAATAATAAAAACAAAGCGAAAAAAAAAATCGGGTATCAGCAAATTTTTCCGTCTCCATGGCCGTTTTGGACGTATCTACATATTATTTTGTATACTGAAAAAAAAAAAAAATCAAATATTATATTTATGTATTATTATGAATATTTTATTATGTATTAGTTTTTAATTCTTGTCGTAATTACGATGTCGAAATCGTCACGGAAACTTTAAATTGCGAACATGATTTCGTTTCTAATGGTTTATTTTAAATTGGTATTAATATGAATTTAAAATATCAGTTATACACTTATAAAATTTTAACTGTTCAAAAAAACGAAATTAATTGAAATAATTAAATACATTTTTAAACTGCATTAAAACAAATCTAACATATTAAACTAAAAGTTAAATAGAAAAAAATCAAAATGGGAATTTAAAATTAAAAACGGATAGAATAAACCTGCATTAAATATGTTTAGCGATATTCCAAATAAATTAAAAACCTGAATTGTCCCAAATTGAGGTTGATACTATAATTTGCGGAAATCGATAGGTACTTGAAATGAAATAAGAAATGCAATAAAGCAGAATATATATAGGTAATCAAAATAAAAAATATATATTTTTTTTTTTGGGTTGGGGGTTTTAGTCTTGGGTTTTTAATATTTGATCAATATTTTCATATCGACATAATACAATTTTATGACCCATATTATTCTTCTAAAATCTTGGACCTGCTCAGTTAATAAAGTTATGAAAATAATTTGAGTTCATAAATGATAAACTACTTTCGAGAATAAAACATAAAAACTACGTTTTAGATTGTGAATACTATTATGAATCTCTGGGTTTTACAATTATAATTAATTTTTTTTTTAACTACCTATTCTGAGTAGGAGTTTGGAGTAACGAGCTTTTTTTTATTATCAAATGATTTTTATAAATCATAAAATAAAATAAAAAGTTATGATGGTAACTATATTATTTTTATTATTATTATACTATTACTGAAATATTGTAGGTATATATTATGGTGACGTCATGAAATGTTTAAATTAATTTTTTGACTGTCATAGTTATGTATATTATTACATTCAAAATTGATCGATTGTTGATTGATTGCTTTCAAATATTCAATATATCCGACCAGCGAAGTATACTTTCACCCCCTATTGGCCGGGTTTATATAGGTATATATATATATTATATATATTAAATTATTTAATAGAATTTTAATCTTTAGAAACACTCATTTTTCAAGTACTATTTTAAGCGAATAAGGTTTTTCAATTTGTCTTCGTCCATATCTTTTTGACTCTACAGCATATCCTAAAATATTATAAATATTCATTATGAAATATCTCTAAGTTAATTAACAGTCCGAAATTTTAAAAAAATATATCTAAATTATTGTTTTTTCTTAGTATAATATTTATATATTATATATAATACATTTATTTGTTTTTGCCCAAGGCACGTCCTGTAGTCGGTCACCGTGAACACTTTCATGTCTATAATGTGTCACTAATACATGTATAATATAATTATGTAGGTGGATTGTTATTAGATGTAATATTCTCCAATGTCCGAATTTCGCTCGAGAATTGATACTAGGTATCGCCATCCTAACCCTGATAACCACACCCGGTCCCCCGAGGAGGTCGATAGAGGAAAACAAATAATTACGGGTATTCGTTTGGGTCTTTATCTTGAATTATATATTTAGTTGCGGCTAAAACGAGACTCGTAGTTACTTCCCTTAGTAATAAGTGTAAAGAACACGTTTTGATTGTCAAAGTGTCGAAAGCAATTAGCGAACGGGGTCGAAAATTATTAAAAAAAAAAAAAAAAAAAAAAAAAAAGAAAAGATAGAACTGAACTAATGTATTCCTGGCAAAATACTTTTCCCTCTGTTTGCATTACAGAACGAAATAACATCATTCTTGTTCGGTGAAACGTGCGAGTATATTATCTCCAGTCCGTTTAATAAATTCTATAACGTGATACGACGTGAACACGAGCGTAAATATTTGTGTGACGAAAATGAAGCCTGTGCACATTTTTGATAAGTGAACGTGTACAAAAGGTTTCATTTGATAATATGTCAATAATATATCAAATATCGATCGATTAAAAATCCAAAACACAGACAAAGCTTTGAGCATACAATTTATTATGTATGGACTTTTCCGAAAATTCGTTAAAAAATATTAATTGCCAGCGAACACATGCAGACCGGAGTTTCGTTCAAAATCTATTTTTCGAATTTATAGTATTACACTACACTCATAGTGGTATGCACACAACTAGAAATACTAGAAAAATAACTAAAACATCTAACAACAGAATTCCATTTTTGGGAAAATGAAATTTCGTCTACTTTGGAAGGTAATATATTATCTATATATCAACATTTTCGAATTTTGGTGAATAAAAACACGGGTTTATTACATTGAAATAATAAAAATGGACCATAGTATATTTTAATAATATTACTTTTTTCGTAATAAATTGGTAGTGCGCACCTACTATGTGCCACTAAGAGGATAGAATACGACATTGGCTTTTTTTGAGCTCAGATAAATGGTTTATAAAATACGTTTTTAAAAAAACCATTTTATTATGTACCTGCAGATAAGATTATTTATTTAAAATGCTTTATTTTAAATGTATTGATATACAAATATAAATCATTTTTAACTGTACTAGTGGTGGAAACTGAATAAAGAAATAGTGGTTTTGAAACCAGATTTTTCACAGAAATTGAAGTACTGGAACATAATATTTTAATTATTTGAAGAATCCCTAAAGGAACCAGAACTCTTCTTCGGGTTTAAGCCTACTCAGATTTTTTTAAATTAGAAAAAAATGTTGAAATTCTTATTCTTGACTCAAATTATCTTATAATATTTAAAATTTTTAAAACAATTTTGAACACAGCTGTACTAAACCTAGCACCGGGCCTGGTGGTAGAATTTAGATTAGCCCCTCCCTCTTTTGACAAATGTAATATTAAAATTTTTATATATTTTATCAAAAATACATTTAATATTTTTATTTTATATCGAGATATTGGTGAAAATTGTTTAGATGATGCCAAAGATGGATTTTAAACAATAAAATATTTTTCATGTTATAGTAAAAGCATTCTTACCACCGTTTTTTCGTGTGTGAAACATGCCTCGGGAGATGCACGTATCTTAAATATTATAATATTTAATAACTTCTACAAAAATTTAAATTTAAACTTATCGTTGTGCGGTAGGTCCAATAGGACCCGAAATTAATAAATTCGTCGATGTATTTAGGTAGCTCGCAGGATAACTTTTTTTTTGGATAACAATCAATTGTGAAACAACTTTTTCATGATCACCATCTGGCCACTGGTAAAAAAGAAACATGTAAAAGGTTTTTACATGTTTTTATTTACGCACTTTTTGAGTAAAAGGAATAAGTTAATATTTCAGGTATAGAGTTTAGTGATAGGAAATTCATTCTAGTTGTAAATTTGTAAGAGTCATTTTTTGATTCTCTAAATAGTTTTCAAAATCATAACGAAAATCTACCGATATTAACGAAAATTTTTTATAAATCGAAAAATAAAATATAAACTTTTCATCGTCAACGAATTAAATAATATATATTTTTATATTTATATATAGTATGTATAGACGTTTTTGTGTGGAAGGAGTTTAGTAGGAGTATTTAAGTAAAGAGATTTATGATAGAAAATCCATTCTAGTTGGTACTTTAACGAAGTCATTTTTTGATTTTCTTATTGGTTTTTTAAGTGCAAAGGAAAACTACTGAAAATAACGGATAATTGAAATATATCAAAAAATAATACTACACTAATCTTTGATCAAAATCGTTTTATCAAAAAAAAAAAAAACGATTTAACATTGCTTTTAAATTCAATATATCGACCATCAGTAATATATTTAAAAATCGAAGTGCTTCCCTCCCTTATTGATTGTCTTCATTAAATAATTTAAATAACCTGTTACATACTTTTAAATTGAGGTAAAAATAAGAATTACATCTAAAAAAATATTTGGTATACATTTATGCATTAGTATTATTATCTTAAACTACAATATATTATATTGTAATTAATTTTATTTTCTCTTATATTTTTACCCTTCAACTCCACGAAAGAAGATGTAGCAATCGTTTTAAACTTCAATATAGGGCTGTGCACCACTGATTTCCTATACACATAATATTATATACTACGTAATTAATAATTATACCTAAATTATAAATTTAAATTTATTGTGTTGCTTAATTTATAATAAATAATATACCTACCTAAATTTATATACCTATAAATATAATATTCATATACCTATAGGTAGTGTAGATACAATTTTTTAATGCAGAAAATTGTTTTATTTGTTTTTAGTAATTTGTAAAATATTTTATTGTACAATAGTTATCTAAAATCTATCCATAAAATATACAATAATATATTGTTTAGTACTGTATGATTTATTTATAAAAATAATAACTTATCATTATCATAAAACGCTCCCCAACATTTTTTCTACATTCGTCTCTACCTTGAACGGAAATAGTATTTTTATTACCACTATCACTAGAGACACATCAAAACAAAACAGTATAACGAAGTTGGAAAAGAGGATTTATAGTCTTTAGTGTTTTTAGTAGATTTTTACCTTTTTTTCTGGTATAATCGATTATAATTTATTTCTGGAAATTTTCCGAATAAATACATTTTCAAACAAATATTTGTCTAACTTTATATTTTTCCAACGAAATAAATACTGACATAGTGTTTTCCAATAAAATATGTTTTTGACAAAATATTGTTTCAAAAAAATACGATTTCCAGCATATATTTTATGCGTTTCTTGCTTCGTAAGTTAAATATAAAAATTTATCGTAGTTTTGATTTTTCATTAATTTAGATTTTGAGTGCAGCAAGAGTTCTACTAATTTTATAATGATGATTTTTTTTTTTTGCTGGAAACAACTTATATTATATACAATGTAAGTCGTCGTGTAGAAGGAGTAGATTTGGAGTTTTGGACGAAAACCGATTATTTAATAGCAAATTCGTTATAGGTGGTATTTTCCAAAGGTGATTAATTTTGTTTTCTCAGTACTATTTTAAACATAAAGTAAAACCATCTTGTATAATGAAAATTGTTATAATTGAAAATATATATGGTTGCTATGGTTTCCATATATACTTATTACTAAAATAATATATAACATGGTATCATTACAATAACAGTTGTTGTTTCACATTAAAAATGGAAACTTAGTTTCCGAGATACGTATTTGTTGTAATAAAACAATATAATATGTATTTTGTAGAAATTGGGCTTTTATTTAAATTATTCTACAAGTTACTCAATTTCACTATAAGTTTATAATATATACATAATCATATTACCATAGCGTATTTATATAATATTTATATAATATATAAAAAATATATTATATATATATTATACATATTATATTGTATGATTATTGGTATAATAAATTGTTCTTATTAGTGTAACTGCAAGGTTCATACGTTATTGATTTCTTGATGGCAGACTTTGATAGTTTGACGGGTGAATAATCGCGGACATTATTTCGGCAAGATTTAGTAAACAAATTATAGTTTCATATCCAAACGTATAAATAAGATTTTGTAAATATTACAAATTTACGAACACGTATTCACCGTATGTACCTATAGATCGTATAAAATATATATATATTATACTATACAAAATATAGAATTAATTTTAAAAGTTTTAATTAATAAAATTGAAACCCACTTGCCCCTTTCCTACTCGAATAAAAATGTCGTACTCGGATGTATGCAAAGTTTAAGTATGAATATATAGTTTAAGTATTTTTACGCTGTATAAAACTAATTGTCTGTCGTTAACATACAAGCATCAAAAGTCAAAACACTTTCTCGACTCATTCTGGTTAAAAGTTTCTCTCAGAAAAATATGAAATAAAAAAAAATAAACAACATCGTAAAATAAGTAGTTTTCTCGCTACGCTTAAAATATAAAAAACAAAAAGGTATGCCTTATAATGCCTAATGCCAAACGTATAAGCGGTGGTGACAGATCATTCGTAAAGTATATTACAACGAGCTCCGCTCAAAACAGTTCCGTATAATGAAATGATTTGCCAATGCTTTAAAATGTAATATATTACTTTCCAGTATTTTGCCCGACAAGCAATGTGCTACTTGCCAAATTTTTTAAATTGACGTTATCAGCAAATTTCTGCGCGAAACAGCGGTTACTAAAATTTATGATAATAAATACCTATTTAAACATAGGTAAATTTGAATCTTTTTTATTGGTTATTTTTATTTTGAGGAGTTCAAATGCATTTTATATTATTTATCTATATGATAATCAGATTGAGACGAATGAAGAACAATTTAATAGTAATTTCTAACTCTGAATATCATACGATATTCATAGATCACCAACATGGGCCCATACGTGATCGAGTTTTTCAACAGTTTTAACCTCTCGCATTCCAAATCTGTCGGTTTTCCGCGGCCGGTTAGTGGATAAACCAAAAGATCAGATGTGCCGCATCAAAACCATCGATACAGGTAGTGGAGGAATATCGACAGCATTTCATTTAGGAGCCCAATGACGAGCGTTCCAGAACTGTCGGATAATTATACGCCAATGCCTACGCATATTTATGATTTTAGATGTTAATTTATCACAGTACCCATTGAAAATAAATCCTCGTCCATTGTAAATTGATAAGAATTCGTTTCATTTTGAAATTTCAAATTTATAAGGTAAAATAAAGTACAAACAAAAAACGAAGTACGTACACAAGAGACGACACGTAAACGCTTCATCTTTTTTCAAACTTTTCTATTTTATTTTATATCGGTCAGGGAATAGTGAATGAAATAAAGAAATGACCACTAAATTCATAGAGGATGGCCATATGTTTGTGGCAAATAAAACATTTCACGTACTCTAAAAAACAAATATATTCGTGAGTTATTTTTACCGTACTGTTTAGCATATATAAAATGCAAAATTCCATAAATATAAAATAAAATAAAAACAACGGGGAAAAAAATCTCTGAATATAACCTCGCGTGTATATATTCTGCAATACCACAACGAAAACATTCATAAATCCTCTCGAGATTTTAGTCTGGTGTTTAAAAGTTGTAATGTCGCATCGGGACTGTTTAAAAGTGACAGTTCTTACACCATTAACCAACGATTTTAGCCATTCAGAAGAGTTTTGTATTCTCTCAAAACTAAGAGGTCGGTAATGTACGTTTGTAGGCAATGAATGATCTGAATTTCAACGGTCCAAAACCGTTGAAAAAACTGCTCGTCTAAGAACCGCTAATATTAAACATTTATATTTTAGCAAGGTATGTTGACAGTTTTTTTTTTAAATTCTATTAAGTTAATTTGTTAATATATAGGTAGTTAAAAGTCAATTTGGATTTCTAAAATGAAATCTAATAACTCAATAAAGTTTAGAGAAAAATTTTTTTTTTTTAATTATCTGAAGTTAAGCTAGTTAAAAAAAATATCTTATATCACCCAGGCGTACCTTCTGGAGGATAGGGTGATAAGCTCAATGCAAAAAAAATTGTCTGCACATTGATTATAATTTAAAATAATTGTAATATACTACATTAAACTTTTATAGGATCGCTAGGTTAGGTTGAAATGTGTAATGCAATTTGTGAGTATTTGGGATTATATAGACACAATTTTTGTAACATTTACTAAAACACAAAGTAGAAATGTATACACGTATAGTGTAAAAGATTATTTTTCAGCAGTTCAGAACAGTGAAAAATTTACCGAGGCAGATAATGAGCATAGATCCGCCCCGTGAAGTTATTTTTAGAAGAAAAAAACTTGACAATTACTATTACATAATAGTTATATAATATTTTTAAGTGGGTTTAATCGAAACAAAAATGTGTATTTTAATTCTTCACAGATGGGTTTTTGTTTTAAATGTTAGTACCTACATGGAAATTATTTTTATTATAAATAATAATTAAACATAAAATATTATAATTATGAGTCATCATAAAATAACGTGGGGTACCATGTTAATGTATTTTATTTGCAATCATGAAAAATATTTTGGATTGCATTTTTATTATTAAGCAATAATAATGAAATTATTAAATTTGAAATTATCACAAATTAAATTAATTTTATATAGGCCCATTATTACTCATATCTATAAGTTTAATGATTCAAATTAAAGGAATACGCCATAATCAAATATATATATATATATATATATATATATATATAGGTATAATGAAATATAATAATTCATTAGATTTAAATTATAATTTTAATTGTTATAAAATATATATATAGGTATATATGCAATTTAACAAAAATAATTTTAACAAATGAGTGTAGGTATTTAATTTAAAAAATAATCCAATACTTAATAACATAATAAATTGTGTTTTATTTTCCAAATTTAACTAAGTTCTAGTCACCGTTTTTAATAAAATTTTATATTGAATGAATAATATTATATTTATTTTTGAAGTTCAATTTAAATATTTTATCTTCATTTTAAATATACGAATAAGTAATAATATCATTGACCACTGAATATGAAATATAATAATAATTTGTAATAAAACATTTTAAATATTATCTTATAACGTTAATATAAAAAATATAATACGTACATATTTTGAGTAACACTATGGGACATTTGGTGTGACCTTAAAATTTTTATAAACCTGAAAACCAAAAACCTCCCAAAAATACAAAATACCGAAATATTTAAATCCAATTTAACTTTCTTATTTACATGCAAATATATTCAAATATGAAAACTTGAGTATCTCGTAGAAGAACAAATTCAATATTTCGTGGAATAAAAATATAGTTATTTTATACCTATTGGAATAATTAATGTTTTTTTTTTTTTTTTCAATGATTTATTGATGCAATGGTTGTGGCCATGTGGCTAACGTTTGAACGTCATAATATACGTAGTATAGTCTAGTCTTATATTATTCGATCGTTTATTTTCGAGCGAGCGTTAAAGTGCCAAATATCGGTACGTCGCACGTTCTGTACACACGAGAAAACGAAATTTATCAAAATGTTCATGCATGCTCGCATGCTTAGCCCGCGTGCGATGTACAAATGTACCCTCGAGTGTGTTCGTTGAGAGTAATCAGTGTATATATTGGAGGGTGTGCGTGTGTATGTGCCGTATTTCCGTTTTCCGAATTTCAGAAAGCTCCATACATACCACAAAACAAAGCAAGTGTATTATATCGATTTTTCAAAATATATTTTGTAATTTTTAATATAAAAATGAACTCGATTCTAGTAGGTGCAGTGGAAAAAAAAAAAAAAAAACGCTGATAATATTGATAAAAATACCAATTCAATCATCAATAAAATAACTGTCGACCCGTACAAAAACAACAGAGTAGGTATATTACTTTGATGTACATTTGGTTAGTTTCGACGGGAGGGTAAAATAACGATTATTTTAATAAAACGTAGGTATATCAAAATAATATACTTTTTTGTTATTGTGCCGGTAAAATAGTCGTTATCAAGTTCACAATTTATTGTCTGTATAACAAATGGTAGATTTGTAAACTGGTAACAAATATAATTTCTCATTTTCCATGGTATTTTTTTTTCCAATGTATCTGTAGATTATTGTTGTACACGTTTGATGGTATAGCTACCGCATGTATTAGAATCGTATTGGTTATATACATTTGACGAGAGACGATTTTAATCAAGTTCACCCGGTTAAGTAAAATGCAAAAAAATAAGTTCCAATAAAATATAAAAAAGGCGATCGCAGTTGGTAAAGATGAGTAAGTTATAATGATATTATAATTTTATTCAACTGTGTCAAGTTAAATGAATCCACGAGTCTTTAGATTAACTAATATTTGTAGTTAATAAAATATAAATTAAACTCGTTAAGTTTAATGTTAAAATTCAAAAAAATGATCATCAGCCTTAGATTCGGTTTTTTAATAATTAAACTAATTCTCGCCAGATATTCAACTGTCAAATACCTACATTATATTGGTAGTCCCGAAATACCCTTCCTAATAATGTGATAAGTGTTTTCAATATGAAAATGTTTCGGTAATTAGTGATACAAATAAGTAGGAATAATACAAGATTATACAATATAGAGAGATCATAATATTTAGAAAATTAAAAAAATGGTATATTTATTTAGAATTGTATTCTTCATCGTTTGCCTAATTTGATCACGTCGTTTTTTTCAATATTTACAAACTGTTTTTCATGCTTTGAAAAACAGTATACTTTTATGATAATAATTCTTTCTTTATTGAACAATAGGTACAAACCTAATTATTCCAATAAAATTTGAAAAACATTTTTTTTTTATTGTTTTTAGAATTTAAATTTTACAATATTTTTAACATATATATAGGTAAATATCATGACAGCTTAAGGTCCGTACTATATTAACGAACGATTTGTCGTTTCAATTCGACTTATTCTTAATATTACCAAGATATTTCGTTGATTGTATATTCTGGTAGGTACTTATATACGTATTTTTCACAGTAGTTAGTTCAATTAGATACTTTCATATTTTATGATATTGATTGTACTTACTATTTGTTATTAGTTATTACCTTATACACCTAACTCGTATTTATAATCACCAACCAGTTACCTACAATAAATAGGAACACATGATTTCAAAAGGTACACAATGGAGTTGCCACTATATAGTTATATATTCTATATAAAATTTATATTCAAAATGAATTATAAATTATAACGATCAAACTTTTTCTTATTCGGTAGGTAGCCTACTGATTCATGTTTAAACAGTTATTGAATATATTGAATATTATTTAACAGGCACACTATATTTTTCACAAAATAACCTAATTAATCAGCGACATTTAATATTTTTATATCTAATGAAAATAAATGTCGACTAATCTATTGAAAACGATTTTATAAAATTATATTTTAATAAAGACTTACATCATTAAATTATTTATATTAGGAAACTAAAAATGTATTAAACTATGACTATATAAAAGCTAGAAAAATATTTCATTAAAAATATACAAATAATATATAATTGAAAAAGTTAAATAAAAAAATGTTATTGAATTCAAAATACAAAAGAAAAATTCTAAAAATAAAAATTAAAAATAATTATTTCTAAAATAAAATTCCTTAAAACACTGCTAAAAGTGAAATTGGTAAAATGTAGGTACCTATTCATTCTAATATGTTCTAATTTGTACGTTAAACGTCAGAAAATCTGTTTTATTGTTATTCTTTCAAATCATAATGTATATATAGTTTTCTATTATTTAAAAATTAATTTTAAGAACATTTTAACTGAGAATATTTTACTATGTAGACTGTTTATTTTATCATGAGCCAGGCTATATTTCGGGAAGTGAACACTTAATTCTATATTTTTTCCTTATTTTCTTCCTACCTTGTTTGTTGAAACTATATCGATTTTCGATTTTTAAATTCAATAAATATTTCCCAGGCTTATTATTTATAACATTCAAATTTAAGAGCTGCGGAGTGGAAAGTACTATAATAACACACAATAGCTTTTAAAAAAATGATTTACTACGGTAGTGCTCTATGTCACTGCGTCTTAAATTTAAATGCTTATTATACTTTGACAATATTTATCGGATTTAAACAATCAAAACGTGTAAATGCTCATAAAATTATATTGTATAAGAACTGAAAATTTAAAATGTAGCCTATAATTATATATAATTGTACCTATTCAGAAAAAGATAGAATTATAATGAATAATTTTAAAATTGTATTATAAATACCGTTTAAATAATATTTAAATACTCATTTTTTTAAATGAATTTGGAATACTACTAGTTTTTAGTATGATAATAGTAGCGTAATAATTATATTAAAATTATTATTATATAAAACGAAGAGTTATACCTATAATATTTAAAAATTGTTTACTACGTCATAACAAAGAGTTCTAAATTATTTTTTTAATCAAAAAAGGTACTTATATTTATTTAGTGTTATATGATCTGATAAAGAAAACTGATTATTTCGAGCATTTTTTAATTATTAATATACTTTTAAATATTTTAAACGGCATTCATTAATTAATTTGAATTATTTTTATGGCAAAGAACATATTATTATTTTGGACATATAATTTTCAATCCACGATCGTTAATAATATTATTAACTATTATACATTTATATAGGAAATATTATAATATTAAAATAAAATTTGTTACATAAAATATATAATGTATTGTTTTATTTAAGATATTAAAATAAATTTAGAATAAAGTTCCGTTTATTAAAAAAAATATCTACTATTAGTTATAATTTATAATTACTAATCATATAGTAATCAGTTAATATATTATATATAATATATTTAATATTCTGTATGAATAAAAATAAAAATAAATAATGTTATTAGGAAAGAGTTCTATTTAGATAGAATAATTGTATACTAAAAAATTCTACTTAACATCAGTTAGATCTTTATCATTAGAGGAACACATAACTAGATATTAATATTTACATACGCCAGCGTATGTATTTAATTTAATCGGATAGAACTTATTCGTACTATCAACCATTTAGGCGTGATTTTGAAATGGATCTTGGCATGTTTTGTTCCTATTTAGTATAAATAAATATGATCAGTTTCAAAATTACAAAAATACTGTCAGAACCATTATTTATGAATGGTAGTTCAATTTTTAAAAAGTTTTACTTTTTTTATTTTGAGATGTTAATGTGCGTTGAGGTAGTTAAAGGCGCCGAAGCGTTTGAATTTCTAACTGTCTTTTAGAACCATATTAAGTTATTTTTTTTTTTTTAGATATTATTAAACGAAGATAACAAAAGCAGGCAATTGGTTAACATTTAACTTTACTTTACCTACGGTTTTGTTCTTTTTACCTGTACGTATTATTTTAATTGAACGAGTTTATATAATTTGGTTAACCTCGCCTAGTCATGCGAATAACTGCTCCGAATCTCATATTTCATATTCGGAATCATACTTCGAGAATGTCATAATCATTTGAAAATGTAATATGATAACATATTAGTATCTTAAATCTTTATGTTCACATCCACACATAAGTGGCCTTCTCCGTGTGCAATGAATGTAAAATATATAGGTATAATATCTCGAAATTGCATAATATTATTCCAAGAAACTCATGTTTAGGTATTTATAAATTCACTTTTTTTGTTTTATCTATATACAGATAGTTAATATATACTATTAAAAAATAGTATAATGTTTAATCAGGTATGTCGTTTTCCGTACGGTGATAAATAGATATATAAGTATTGGTGTTTTCAACGGAGGCTTGAAACAGAATTTTTTTAAAAATTTTCCTACTTAAGTTTTCGACATTTCAAGTAAGTGAAAATATTGATTTTCTGGAAATAAAAAAGTTTCGATTTCAATTTAGATTGAAATCCTGGTTTTTAATTTCTTTTCTAGTACGGGTATACCCTATAGGGTTTATAATTTTGATTGGATTCTGATTTTTTTTTTTCTACTATTATAACTAGTTTAATGAGTATTATTTTAAACCTATATTGAAACCGGTTTCAAATTCCAGAGTATTCCGTTTTTTTTCCATCGATTTTTTCATTTTATTTTTCAATTAATACCAATATTATAAAAGTATGAAAATAAAAATTTTATATTTACAAGTTTTGATTTTATTAGTTTTATGACATATAATCATTCTAAATAAAACGGTCAATAGAGGGTCACCACAGTTTTATGACGTACTTTTATATACTCTTATATTATATTAGTTACGATTAGAAAATGAGAATTATTAATACGGGACTATAAAATAAAATATTTAGGCATTTATAAAGTGGTTTATTTTAAAATTAAAATTTTATATTTTATTGACAAACTACATAAAATTAATGTATTTTCATATGAATAGGTACTTTTTATCTAATAAATAATACGAAAATTGTGCTATAAAAACTTACTGAAAATAAGCTTACAAATGTATTATTGGTGATAGGTTCTCGTGATTTAAAAATCTATTATTATTATATATTATTAGTTTCATATAATTTTTTAAAAAGCTGATCAGTAAGGGGTGGAAGCATTAGAGAGTGTAATTAAATGTTGGATACGATACTGGCATTGGATGTACTAAATTTGAAATTTGAGTGAAACCCAGTGTAGTATTATTTTTTGATTTATTAAAATTGTCTGTTATTTTCAGTAGTTTTACATTTAAAAACTACTAATTGAAAATTATATTTTAAGGTAAATTAAAATTTGTACTTTTAAAATACTAACCACAATAAATTTCGTTTTAAAGTGATTTTACATAAAATATCCTTCTAAATATATATTTATAATATTTATAATAATTATATTGTAATTTTTATAAACTTCCAGTAATTTTTTATACAATGTTGAACTTTGTGTGCTATATACATTTTTTAGTAGAAGGATATTTTATGTAAAATTACTAGAAATCAGTTTGGGTTTATGCCTGGGAGGTCAACAATGGAGCCAATATTTTGTGTGAGACAGATTGTAGAGAAGTACAGAGAAATCAAAAAGAAATTGTGTATGGTATTTATTGATCTAG
>JAIPRL010007989.1:0-21637 GCA_025469235.1 Pemphigus obesinymphae | reverse complement strand
CCATATTTTAAAAATTGTTCACTTGTGTATATCTAAAGCGGAAATTCATATTTCGAAAAACGCCTCGATTAAAACCTAGAAAAGATATCAAAGAATCTTATGCTCTTTACAGAATTAAAATTGGACGAGCCAAAGTCTAACAATTTTGTCACAGCGAAAGCAACTTTCTGTTCAAAAAGTGATTTAGTATATGGTCTTATTTTCATTATTTTCACACTTGCAATTCATATTTATAACCTAGAAGGATATAGATACAAGCCCAAGGAGTGTATTTATTCATTTATTATTAGCTTTATTAACTTTAATAACCTCTAACTGCATTAAATTCTAAATTTAAAATTTTATCATGTACGATAAATTGCCTATATAATACTCCTTAGAAATTGACCGACTCGAACGAATCCCCTTGGATACAAATTTCAAAAATATTGATTTAAGTTTGTTTCTAAATCGGAATTATATTAATTATTATTGAGATGATTATTTTTAAACATACTACACATTTTTGCATGATAATGCATCTATAAGCATCACTATTAACATCACCTCTTTGCATTCATCTTAATGACTTAATTGCACCACTTATTTTACTTAGTATCTTTGCTTGTATGCTTTTTAATTATTACTTTCTGCTTTGCTATAAATTAAAAACTTGGTTAAGGCCTAAAATGGGGCAAACCCGACTATGTGGCTTAGCATTACTAAATATTCACAGAGAAATAGTCATACCAGTTGATAATGTAATACAGAATTTTGTTAAAACGAAGAAAAGAAAAAGAAAATTACTAATGTAAAAACTAAAAGTAGGTATATAATATATAAACATATTATGTTTATTAAAATACAGTTCTGTTTATTTACAAGAGTTTATTATGTCTATATTTTATATTTGTGTTATTAGTTTACTATCAGTTACTATCAGTTTATATATATACATTTTTGAGTTTAGAATATTTCTAAAAAAATTATTACCCCCTCCCAAAAAAAAAAAAAAAAAATAGATAGATACGTACCTGGTAAAAATAAAATTAATAAAATTATTGTAATAATAAAAAATAATAATCATTACTATAATATTGATCTTGAAAAGTTTTTTCGTATTTATAATTTAGGATTTAAAGCTACGGTGACACGGTAATAGTAAACGTGTGAGAGTAGTTATTGTAATAGTCACTATCGCATAGAGATGGGACTAATCGTTAATTTTGGTGAACTAGTTCATCGATCATCGTTCATTAATGAACCAATTCATTGAACGAACTGTATGTTATACTGTATTCCATACATATCGTTCATTATAATACCTAAGTATTTTTAATCTATATCTATAGCCTATCATTAATTATTTTTTTATCATATTTATTTATTTTGAGTACTATTCGTTCAGTTCGTTCGTCTGTTCGTAACTTCATTTCATCCAAATATTCAAATATTGAAAGACATCCGTCGTGTCGTTCATTAATTATTATTGAACTAGTTTATTTAAATTTGTGAACAATTAATGAATCGTTGACAATATCAGATCGTTCATTGAACTAGACCGTTCATAAACGATACATCTTTACTGTCGTATCATCATGCATGCATAATAAATGATAATGTAGTCGTGAAAGTACGATAGTCACAGACCACGGACTAAGATACTATGGACTGGTATCGAAAGATATATTAGCGGAACCAAAGTGTTTCTTAATGGCGGGCGTAAGAAAATCTAGCAAAACTTTTGCCATCTATGAGCAAAAGTTACATTACTCGTAAATTGATATTATTATAATCACGGACTAGTATCTCATAGCGTTTTCCATCTATTGTATTTGTTTACACTACACTAGTGTAGACTGTATCACACTACACGCGTGCAATAACAAAAGCAGCAATGCATTATCAATTTTATTTAAATTATACAAAATTGTATATAAATAATACAATTATGGATTAACGTATTATCTTATCACGAAAAATACTTATCAAAATAAATGATAATTACATATATACAGTTCTGTGACTATATATACCTAATTACATACTAATATGTCAAATATGTCATCTTCAACAAAATAGTAATGGCGTGAATTAATAAAATAAATAAATAAATTACTTATTTTAAATCATTCATTCTTATATCGAACACTAAGTAATTGGAGGAATTTTTTTTTAAATATCACGGCAATGATATCTTAACTCGAAATTAAACCGTTATAGAGCGTTAGCTATGCCAGATTTCCATTTATGAAACTTTTGCGACCCGTTCCCCTCTACACCCTCCATCTAAGCGATACCAGTCCATAGTATCTTAGTCCGTGGCATATACCTATAGTAGGTATACGATAATATACCGTATTATACCTAGGTACTAAAATATAACGAATACAATGAATAATAATAATCAATACAATACGGATGATGATTGTTAGGTACAGATTAATTTAAATGTCGTAGAAATATACGCTAAATGTTGTCGCGTGCGTTTGTAATTTTCAAGGACGTAGGTATTTTAGTTATATTCGGGGTATTATTTCGACACTTTTTCGAGTACGGAATATGCGTAGGCACACGTCCCCCGTGTCGATAATAATCGTACAATCGACGGGGAAATCGAAACACGCGCGATACGTACGATTTGATGTCCGTTGTTGTTATTATTATTATTATTATTATTATAATGATTATTATTATAATCATTATTATATAATGATTATTAATGGATAAATACACAAACAATTTAGATTTTTCGATGGGTTTCGACGATGTTCCGTGTGATCATCGCGGAGATTTTGTCGGCGACAGTAATAAAATACGAATGTTATTGACGTTGGCGTTGGATCCGAGTGATGAGCGCGTGGGCGAGTCGCGGCCGCGGCGGTGCACCGATCATGTACGATATTATCTATTGTCGTGCGATTATACCGTACATGGAGATTTTCTACGGTTATTCCGTTCGATAATAATTATTTATCCGACAACTAGTTTTACAGATCGCATTAAAATCACCGTCCGACGACCGATTGTGATGTACAGAAAATTATTATTACTGGCTTAAAACCGCGGTGTACGCGTTTATATACCATGTACGTACCGATTTAGTGTTAATGTTTCGAACGTATTTTGGTTGCACTGAACCATGCATACAGAGCCGTAGCAAGATTCGATAGCGCCCTTGGCAAAGCACCGAATTTCCGCCCCTAAATTGGTACCTAACGAAGAAAAAAATACATCTCATTCCTTAAAAATCCAGTTAATAAGTAAAAAAAGAAACTCATCAACATACTTTTACAAGATTTTGCCCGTCGAATTGTTGCCCTCCTTATCCACCCAATCTTAGAAATTTAGGGATATAGGTATATTATTGAATTTCGATTTTTGCGCCTCTTTTACTGTTGCGCCCTTGGCCTGAGCCAGTTTCGCCAAGCCCTTGCTACGGCTCTGCATGCATATATCTGTGATTTCAATAAAAATATACATCGATTCAGTGATAGTGTGGTGGTTAATATACGTCCGATAAAATGTCTGTCGATTCAGAAATAAAATATTTGTTAATTTAACAGTGAAATAACAAAACGTACTATCGATTTAACAATATCTTTTGTCTTGTAGGTAAAATTGTCCAAATTAATACACATTTATTTGAATTGCCTAACAATAATATTTTGTTCATTCAAGTATAAACACTTTGTGTTCATTTCTTTCCTTCTTCGTCGTAGAACAAACGCCCATTTGTCAATCAAAATAGTCCATATTCAAACAGAATATTTTTGTCAATTTAATAACATATTTTATTATAATAATAAAATCTCTAATTTATTTTTACAGATTATTTTCATTAAATTATAATTAGGTACCTATTATATATATAATTATTTAATATTAATAATAAATAATAATTATTAATATATTTGTGAAATTTACAAAATTTATTTGTTATTGTAAACACATTTTTTTTCTTTTTTTTATTAATTTAACAATATATACGTTAAAATAATAACAATTATATATTATTTCAACAAATATTGGTTTGTTAGAATTTGATTATTGCATATTGTTAATTCTACCAATGATATTTGGTTCAGTGTGAATAACAAAACCAGGCAATGTAAAACGTAGCATATAAATATATATATATATATATATATAGATTTAATTTTTATTTCATACTGGCAGTGTACATAATATATAGTGTGTTCCAGACAATTTTAGATTTTGAACAATTACGATGTGATGTGAAAAAAATGTATGAGTTTATCGCCAATTTTGCCCGTAAACGTGCGAGATAAAATACGAAACGTCACATTAATCTATATAGTAACCATTCAACACTTAATAATTCAGGGACGTTAGACGAGTCAAAGTGTGAAGCCATATTATGATTTATGCCGGGTTTCATGAAAACAGTTTCGTAAACTGTTGGCCCGATAAAGTTATCGGTTCTGTATATTACAAGTTATAGAACGAATGTTGCGGTTCATGAAAATATTGTAAATAGTATATATATATATATTAATGAGGTTATAACCGCTTACTTGGTAAACAGTGTATACACATTTTAGTCTTATCAAAGATAAAATATTTTTTTGTTATGGTAATTTAAATTTTATTGTTTATTATGATTTAAATCCATAATTTTATTTGTGTTGACCACGAACTAAGATTATATATATATAATATATATGTATATATAATACATAATCTTAGTTCGTGGTGTTGACTAATCATGTTATCTTCATCAGACTCGTAAGACAAAGATGAAAATGATGAGTCTCCACATCATAATATATATATATAAATATATTTATAAAATGTTAAAAATACTCAATACTCAATGATTTTTTTTAAAAATATTTACTAAATGGTAAGGTGGTTTTGATTGTCGTTTTGTAAATATGAAAATTATTTGATAACAAAATTAGAATTAAATGTTAAGGACACTGTAAAACAATTCTGTAAATTATACAGAATCTAAATCGAATCTATAACTTATCGATTCGAAAACCATATATTTGATAATATCTATCAATTTTACAGAACAGTTTTAAAGTTTACAGAATTGATAACGACTTATCGGTCTGTAAATTTCCATGCAACCCAGCATTAGTTTGATGATAAGTTATTATTAGATACAGCTGATTAATTTCAAAGGGAAACTCCACACATATATTATATGTATATATTATAATGTATTATTTAATTGATTTAGATGTACAAAACTTGAGAACCGTTTGATTCTATTATATTTGAACCTGATGGTGGGGTTCTGATTGCATTCTTCACTTTTTAATTTTTATATTTTCCCGAAGAATTTAAATATAATAATTTAGGATGTTCTATATTATAAAAAATTTATAAAATTATGTACATAAAACATTTTAAAATGTTGTTTTATGATTATTATATTGATCTAATTGTATCCACGAGAAATCGATTTTTCTCATCGGTCCATAAAACGCTAGTAATTGAAAATATTCTTTCTACCGAAGTGTTAGTTCCAGAAATAGCCATACAATATTCTAAAATGTTCGAAATATTTTAAATATTTCATGGAAATAAAATGATTTTTTCCAACATTTTAAATATTTCACACCACATATCTTCAACTTTGGAATCAGTTTTCCAATCTTGTATTTTAATCTTCATTACATTTATCGCGTGATTGTTTTTGTGAAAAAAATTATCATCATCGAAGTTTAATTTCGGGTTATTCGTAATTATATATTTAATACTGTTTAAATTGGAATATCAAGTATTACATGACAACGAAAAACTTTTAGTGGTTCAAAGTGACATCCCCATTTTTCCATATATGATAAAAATGTATCATACTCAGTTATCTCTATACATTTTTGTTCATTGTATAGTTTATTTTTATTAAAATCTGAAATATATAGAGCCAACTGGTGTAAAAAAAACTTTTTTTTATTTTACCACTTAATTTACACCTTATAGTTCTAACAAGTAGGAGTGAAAATTAAAGTTATAGTATTTACGAATTAAAAAAGAGAAACATCAAATATTTTAACAGACTATAATATTTGTGATAAATATATAATTAAGAATAATCCAAAATGAAATCTCGATGATTATAAACATTTTCACAAATATATCACAAATATAATAATGTGATAAATGTAATGAAGGTTAAAATACAATGTTGGAAAAATGATTCCAAAATTGAAGGATAAGTTGTATGTAATATTTAAAACGTCGGAAAAAATGACATTTCCATTAAACATTTTTTGACTATTTTATAATATTTTATGGCTATTCCTGAAACTAACACTTCGGTAGAACGAATATTTTCAATTACTAAAGTTTTATGGACCGATGAGAAAAATCAATTTCTTGTAGATACAATTAGATAGATTAGAATGTGTAGAATTTAATACATTTTTATAAAATAGAACGCCCCAAATTATTATATTTAAATTTTTGGGGAAAATATGATTAATTAAAAGTTAAAAATGCAATCAGCACGCATCATCATCAAAATAAGTGAAAAGTAAACGAAGATAATATTTGAAGAAATTTTGAAATGTTTATTTAATTAAAAATGTGGTATTAGTTGTTTTGCTGTTTTATAAGATTGGAAATAAATAACACATATACTTTAGTCCTATTGTTAAATTTTTTAATTATAGTTTTCCTTTTTAGACTAATAAGCAGATGGTTAGATGTTCTAGTGCTTCCCGATGTCCGATTATTGATTTTAATATTTTAATGAATTTATGAACTCTTTTTCTAGATTTAATTTAATAAGTTTAAGGTTTATTAAATTTAAAAAATCGAAAATATTTTTCCTATATAACCCAGTAAAAAGGTTAATGAATATAAACAAATATTTTGACAAAATTTAAATCGAATCAATTTCAGTATTAAAAAAGTACTTTCTATTTTAACTGTCCATATAATAGTTTTAGGGTGTCAATTTAGGAGACATTTAGAGAGTATTTAGAATGTCTAAGAGCTTTTAGTGATTATGGCTCGCACACACTAACGTTCATTTATACGTATAATACAACATATTATGCTATATACCTACATAATTAGGAATTGCCCATATTGTAAATTTTCTATTCCAACTGTCTTAAACTATTTATTAATTTTTCCAACTGCTATATAGTAAACAAACAATACAATTATTATCTTTAAAACTTTAATTATTACAATTGCTTTTTGTTCATCCACCATCATCTAACCAACCTAACCTTCTTATTTACTTATTTTGAGTCACTCCGATCACTGTTTATTGATGCATACATTACTTTAACTGCAGTATATAACGATAAAAATAAAATTTCAAGGTAAATTTGTATAGTCGATAAATATATGGTTTGTTAAACACAAAAAAAAAAAAATGGATACCTATGCGATAAATGTTCACAAAAAAAAAAAAAAAAAATGGCCTAGTGTACTCTGTTCGAGTAAATATTGGATACGGTACACAAATATACATAAAATATATATTAATAAGCAATTTTTAAAAAACTCAATTTCTTACATAATATAATTACAAACACTACACCGAAGCAAACGGTTTTCCATCTTCACGCGTGTATAACTGCTGCAGATACGCGTGTAAAACGTTAATCGCACGTTTCGTAACGAAAAAACATAATATGCTGTGATAACTGATACAATCATCGTCCTCCAGTCATTTCCAAACCACTTATTAACATTTAGATTCTATCCATCAGAAAAAAAAAAAAAAAAAAAAATGAAAAATAAAAAATCATGCAATTGTTAGACATTTTTATTTGTCGTCCAAATCGCGAAATAATACCAAACGCATGTACCGTTTATATCGATCGATAAGCAACATGCCTAATAATATAATATACGGTATATCTACCGCGCATAACGGTTATATATTATTATTTATTTCACGAACAATGATTTATTAATTTTTGCGGATTTGCGTGTAACGATTTCCATATAAATGTAATTTATGTAGTATTATATAATTCTAAATATGAACTCGAGTACTTTTCCAAAACAGACGTATTTGGTCAATCAATCAGAAATGTCACATGACCACCCGCACCAAATACCAACAATACTCTTCGTAACAAATGCGTTTGGATATAACGTACAGGAATATGGATAAAATATGTTTATTTTGAAATGCTCGTTCATAACGGAGATTTCTAAAGAAATTTATTTATATATATTTTTTGAGTTACACAAAAATAAAAACCGGTCAGTAGGAATTGGAAGCACTTCGCTCGTCGGATACGATACTGCCGGTGAATGTATTACATATGGGCTATGCTAAATCATTTCTTTGGATAAAACAATTTTGAACGAAACTCGGCGTACTATTATTTTCCGATTTAAAACAATTTTCCATTATTTTTTGGTAGTTTTTCTTTACGCGTTAAAGCGTAAGAAGTTCGGAGAAAATTAAAAATGAATTTTTTTCAAATACTTACCGACTACAATAAATTTTCTATTAAAATAATTTTTACCCGAAAAATCCTATCAGACTAAAAGACTGAACATACTCAATGCAAAGAAATATATATTATATAACATACAACAAAACAAATTTCAAAATTGTGTATAATAAAAAGCATTAAAATGTTTTCAAAAATAAATTCAAGGCTGTGCGAATATACGTACGATATATCGATTAATCGATTAACTATTAACATGTTTAAAATAATCGATTAATTGAATAATCGTCAATAATCGAATAATTGCCAATATAACCGAACGATTAATTAGAATTGTACATATAGTTGTCGAGAAAAAATTGTATAAATGTATAGTTTTCAAAATCTTAACGAAAAACTACTTTTTATGAGAGAAATACCACGAAAATGTGTTATAAATTAAAAAATAACAAATAAACTGGTTTAATTCTTATGTTTTAATATTTATAAGTGTTCGGTAGTCTCTCAACACATAAATAATATAATAATGTTTGTTCTCTTTCTTTCTATCTTTTAGACAAATTGAAATAAACATTTTATACCATACCGGTACATATAACATGTATTACTGACAATCATAAGTTTGTAAAATGAGAAGGAAAATGTTTTTTATTTTTATATTTTCATAACAAATTACCACTACTAGTTATTAATTATAATTAGTTATTACCTACTGACTATACTGTTACTACTGTTATTAGTGTGTAATATTATTAGAATTATTTCATAAATAGTAAAATTTTGATTGAAATTAGGATTATTTAATTCATTTAAAACGTTCAATTATTACGATTGTTAAAAAAAAAAAAACGAAATTTTAAATTAAAAATTTTCGATTCTTCTGATTATTACGATTATTTATTAATAGAAAATTGTTGATTACCTACTACAATTATACGATCGATAGAAAAATTTTAATTACTAAAATTTTGGTACTACAATTTACGATTAATCGAACATTTTTGACTATACGATTAATCGATGATAATCGAAATGCAATTCATAATCGATTATAGACTATGAAACTTAATAATCGCCCAGCCCTACGATGTACCTACCTAAATATAATGATGTAGTAAATACTAGTAAGTAGTAACTAGTAATACTAGTAACTGTAGTATTGATATGATATTTGTGTACATTTAAAGTTTCTGGCATTCAAATTTTTAGACTGGAAACTAGGTCCTGAGGAAATATAAAAAAAGACCTTCTTAATGTACCAACTAAAACCCAACTTCTTCCACCCAAAAACGTATTTACATACATGATACATATAAAAAAACCATATTTATTTAAGTAACCGCGACGATAGCTTATATGTAATTTTCTAATTTAAAACAATTCACTATGAAGATCGGTAGTTTATTTTATTACGCCTTTGAAAACTACTTGGAAATCAAAAAATTACCTTTATCAAGTACCATTTAGACCGAATCCTCTGTCAGAAACCTCTGCAACCGAAAATTTTTACTTTACTCCTTCATCTAGAAATAATATCGATATTGTGTTCAAAGTAAAAGTGTCGAATAAAAAAAGTGACATATAAGATGACAGATTTTCACAAATATTTTTCAACATGACATTTTGTCCCATGTACTCTGTAAAGTTTTTACTGGAGCTCATCACAATAAATGAAACAAATACTTGACGGTGATCGATTTTCAGAACATATTCAGTATGTAAGGACTGCAGGTGTAAAGGATTAAAAAATTTTTAGATATCAGCTGATATTGTTGACTCCTGTCAGGGGCGATCGCAGGAAAGGAGGAGTATAAACCCCCTCCTAAATTTTAAAAAAAAAATAAGAAAATTGACAACTTGGCATGAAAATTTTTTATGTCATTTCCGATTAAAAACGATATAAAAAACTAAGTAGAGTTAATGTTATTCACGAATTAAGATGGTTTGTTGTATAAATATAAAAATAATATATAATATATTATATCAGTGGTCTCAAACACCGCGTACCCTTTCGATGTGACCCGCAATACAAATTTATTTCATACGAACGTTTTGAAAATGTTGATTGCTTTTAATATTATTTATTATTATTAAACGATTAAATTTCTTTTTTTTAGCATAAATTTTAGTTTTTATATAAACATCAATAATCAATATAATATTATTTGACATTCGTAATCGAAAATTCGTGGAAAATTACCAATAAGAATTAAATTTAATTATACTCGTAGCAATGCGATAAAAAAAATCTATATAGATAAATTATATTTGAGTTAAGTGATTGTAACCATTTATGTTTACGTGCAGGTACAGTGTAACTCAGTCTGTGCACATTAACTTGTTCGTTAAAATGTCGTGTGCTAAACGTAAAATCGGTCAAGAAGGACGTATTTTTCAAATAAAATTATGTGGCTATGAATATTTTCTAACTAATTGTAATCCTGATTCTATATATGTTTGATATGTAAACAAAGTGTGTCCGTCAAAGAGTACAACATTAAAAGATTACGGCACTATAGTCATAGTAGATTTACGATAAATTTGTATGAAAATTACGTGATCGAATCTCTCGTATCAAACAAAATTGATTGATAATATAAGAAGAAAAAAATATATCGATTCTGTTAAATGCGTAGTTACGTAACATCAGAAAAAAAAAAATGTTATACCCGCGAACCTTTGACGTATTAATAATTAATATATAGCCCGTTGGTAATTTGAGTTTGAGAACACTGTATTATATAATATACCTAATAAATTATGAAATATGTAAAATACGGGTTATTTTTAATTAAGGCTTTTAGGTGGGTACCTATTAACTATTATTATAAAATTATGGAACAGCAAAAATTGGTTTTAAAATTACTCAAAAGTCAAAACAATTAAAAAGTAGTAAAAAATTACCATATAACATGTACCTACCTTCCAAATATAACTTAAATTATAATCAAATTTATTTTATGTACCTGCCTAAATAATAATATAATATACTAATTTCACCTATATATTATCATCAATTTAAATAATTAATTTATAATAAATAATATATGAATACTTACATACGTAATTTAATACATTATACCTGATTTATTATATCGGTTTTTTGTCGGATAAACGGTATACAAATAATATTATATAGACGTGTCGTTTAATACATATTAATTCACAATAATAATGTTATCATTAATGTTTCGTCTTAACCTGACGATTGTTTATAACTCCAAAGAGTGATCAGATGGATTCGAATTAATTAATAAAGCACTGATTGACAATTAACATGTGTGTGTCTGTTTATTAACTGTGTACAGAATATTGCAAAAAAAAAAGTATATTATAGGTTATGATAACCTCATCACATATTTCTTATCATAGATTACAACACAGTTAACATACAATTAGATAACTAAACAATTAATCAGGTACAACAGTATAAATGTTTAGGAAGTACACTAACGAGAGTGATAGCCATGGCAAAGAGAGCCTTCGCACAAAAAAGACAACTACTTACGAATAAAAATCGTAGTCTTAAGATCAGAAAAAATTTTGCCAAAAGCAATGTATGGAGTGTTTTGTTGTATGGTTGTGAAACCTGGACCTTAACAGCACAAGATAAAAAAAAAATTGAATCAATGGAAATGTGGACCTGGAGAAGATGACTTCGTATTAGTTAGACTGAAAGGAAGAGCAATGAAGAAATTCTCCAAATAGTAGAGGAGAAAAGAGTTTTGCTATCTATCATTAGATCAAGAAGTGGAAAACTTATAGGACACTTAATGAGGCATAACCCCTTCATAACCAACATAATGGAAGGAAGAATCAATGGACTCAAAGGAAGACCCGCGAGGAAGACATAGGAGAGATGATTGGAATGACTGGATGCAACG
Organism: Pemphigus obesinymphae; assembly: GCA_025469235.1. Taxonomy (NCBI): domain Eukaryota; kingdom Metazoa; phylum Arthropoda; class Insecta; order Hemiptera; family Aphididae; genus Pemphigus; species Pemphigus obesinymphae. The sequence goes on along the minus strand of JAIPRL010007989.1, from coordinate 9,369 downwards.
GGTATTCACATATGAAGACTCTAGCATCAAAGAGAGAAGACTGAAAATGTATTTGTTCGCTATGACAAAAAGGCTTAGCCTTTAGAAAAGAAGAAGACCTGATTTATAATAAGCGCCTGCATTTAGCGCCTTAAATTTTACCTATAAGTAAAATATTCCGACATACATTTTGAAATTAAATTGTAATTGTCTTCAGCAGCTTATAAAATATATAACAATCAATACTACCTATATAGTTTGATTCTATATAATGCATTTAAAACAAACATCAAATTTTCAGTAAAACTCCCCCCCCCCCCCGAAATTTTATCCTGCGTTCGCGCCCTGACTTCTGTTGAATAAATCAACTGACTGTCAGATTGTGTAACGAAAATCGACAAAATCCTGGTATTACCAAGATTTTTCGTTAAAGGGATGATTGTCTGCAACAAAAGATGCAACATGCTGGAAGAACGATGGCCTTCAAGAAAAATTTAGAAGAAACGCGATACCTGAAATGTGGAAGACCAACGTTGGTGATAACACCAACAAGATTATCAGAAGTACGATCATTATAATATTATATATCGATAGATTTATATATTATATATAAACGACGGTAGACATGCCACACGAGCATAATATTCTAATAATACGTGTATACACGCGTAATGCTTTAGAAGAGTATTTACACGGCGGATATACGGTGACCTATCCCATCGAACGGCCTTGTTCTTTGATAGATATCATAACATATTTTGTCACAAAACCCGTGTATATAATATTATTGTTTCCGTCTTGCTGAAAGTGCAGTACGAGACCGACCATAGTGGCGCAACTAGTTCTAAAATATTGGCGGGAGCTTTACCCATAATATGTTATCTAATAGGCAACAGAAAAAAAAAAAAAATACATCAACTTTTTCGTTTAATTGCTTCCCCCCCCCCAAAAAAAAAAAAAAGTATTTATTTTAATAATTATAAAAAACAAATTTTTTTGGGGGGAGGGGAAACTGAATAATTTTGGGGAGGGCTAAGCTCCCAAATCCCTCTCCTCCTATAGTTGCGCTCGTGCGACCGACGAATATGATTTTGCGTTTCGTCTGCCTGCGGTCAGTGCCGAATTTGAGAAGCGAACGCGACATACTGTTCTAAGCGTATCACCTTCTTAATACGTACGTATGCCTATATATATATATAGATAGATACATCTGGAGATCGATATTTCCATAAAAAATTCGTTTTGAAAAAAAAAACCGCAAATATTTTGATCGCATTTCGTTTCACCTATTTTTTATTCATCTTCGCGGGTTCCATTTTGCCGAAATTACGTTTTCGTTATTTCTTCACAGACCGTGGGCTGTGGTTATGATTCGAAACATTTTCCTAGTAGGTACCTACCTCCTATATATATATATGTACAGTTTACTTTTTATATTTTTGCAATTGTATCGAATCTAAAAATAATTATTTTTGAAATTTAAACATTCTATCCTTCACGCTGTGTAGAAATATAGTCAATTCGGCTCATTATTATAAATTATCATTATTTTATGGCTTACGAATACTTGTATACACCCAAACTGATATACAATTTGTAACGAGCGTCGTCATTGCCGACTATAATATAGAGATACATACTGCTACTATAATATTCATAACATATTATGCTTCCGCGGGCAACTCGTCCGTTCGTACACATATCACAACCATGTTATTAAGTAAAGGTGATTTGATGAAAATAAAATACCTGATGGCAAGACATGAGCCAACCAATATTTTTATCATAATTGATTTTTCTGATGATTTTTCATTTTCAAAAAAATGTTCTCATTTTTACACGAATCATTCTACGACTGGTCCCAGTCGATCCATTGCCATTATATGCACGCTATTACCTGTATGTCCATTGTCCTTAGATACATATATAGGTATAGTCAAATCGGATATTCAGTCAAATAGGTAGGTGCCTAGGAAAATGGCCAAAAATGGAAATTTTAACACAATATTATTGTATAAAATTTACCAGTAGGGATTTTACAAAATTGTTATAATTATAAAAAATAAATGTATTTAGGCTAACGGATAGTTTTAAAATTAGAAATCGGATTAAAAATCAATATTAATAAAGACTGAGAACCAACTTTTACGTACGCGTATATTACGACTAGAGCCCGGATTTATATGCATTTAAAAAGTGTCATATATGATGCAAAATACAATGAAAAAGTGGCTAAATATGCAATTATATGCATTATGTTATACATTATAAAATTTAATTTTTTTAAAAAAACCACACTTTTACACCAAGGAAAGCACTATATATTATATATATATTTTCTATCAGAAACAAAAAAAATATTTAAATAATTAAAATTTTAATACTTTAAAAATCAAAATGCAATATTTTATAATCTCCATTTTTCCATATTACAGATTGTTTAAAATACAATGTCTAAAACTCACAGAAAACTTTAAAAAAATACAATCAAAATAAAAATAAAACTAAAATCATTTGTAAATATTATAGATCATTTTAAATTATATGTATTAAACTCAGAAACTAACAGAAAACTTAAAAAAAAAACCAGAAAACAAATACCATTTTTTAAACTTTCAGAATATTTAATAAATAAAAATTAAAATAACAAGCCTTGTATAAATATTTTAAACATTAATAATCCTTACTTTAAGACTTTTTAGTATAACATTTAAAATTAAAATATTAAAATAGTTTCTTTTAATGGTTTTCATAACAACAATATATTTCTTTTTTTCAGTTTAAATGGACTTATAAGTTCTGAAAGACCTTTCAACATCTACCGAAGTTATTGGTGCAAACTTCATACATGAACACATAGAAAGAGTTAAGTTCGGTGGAATGATACTGTTTTCCTTCCCAGACAAAATGTCTGATATCTGCCTTATGGTTTGGAACCCTACATGTTTTTCAATTAAATATAACAATTTGTCTTGAATTCTTTTTTATTTTTGCCCTAGTACTCTTCCCTTCTCCAAAATAACATTATTTACAATTTGAATTGAATCACACAAAAGTTAAACTAGAATGTTCCAAATTTTTTATATTTTTCATTAGTGTAAAAAAAAATTAGATTTTTTAAATGTAAGATCACTTTTAACAGATTTTTTACTAAGCATATTAGTACATTTTTTATATACTAACAACTTTTTCATCTTTTAATTTCTGTAAAACTATTTTTAAATCATCAAAATGGTCCGCACAAAAATCAGCTGCTTCAAACCATGTACCCAATCTGGTTTGAACAGGTTCTGGCGACAAAGACACATTCGATATTCTTTCTTTATATACATCTACTCTCTGAGGTGCTTTAAGAAAAACTTTTTAAAATTACCAACCAAAGTATTTACATTGGGGTACATTTCTCTAACTTTATCTGCTAAACGCTGGATCATGTGAGCAAGACATGTTATATGTATCAAATTAGGAAAAAATATGTTAAGCGTTTTACCAACTTTGATCATATATAGTACAACATGGGAACATAAAATTAATACTTTTTCATCATTCCCGCCATGAGGCCACAATATTCTCAAGCTGTCATTTACAAAGAGAGAAATAGTAGAATGATTAGATTTATCCAATCTTTCACATACAATTTTTTTTTTTTTTTTTTTTTTTAATGCTATACAAGCCATTAAGGCCTTTTGCACTCTTCAACCAAACTTCTCCATACATTCCGGTCCATTGCATCCTCCAATTCGCTTTGTCTCATCGGTATCTGAAATATCTTTCTTAACTCTGTCTAACCACTGTTGGCGAGGTCTTCCCCTTGGTCGCTTTTTTTTGGGGGGGTTTCGGATCAGGACATTTCGTATAGGACACTTTCACCAACCCGCCAGACATGGCCAGCCCACTCTAATCGTTTCGCTTTTAAGAACAATCCGATATTTGGTTTGTTATATAACCTTTCTAGTTCATCGTTCTTTCGTCTCTCATACTCCCAATTTTGGTTTCGAACAGGTCCGTAAATTTTTCGTAAAACTCTTCTTTGGAAAGTGAGTAGTTTCTCTTCGTCCCCCTGTGTCGTGGACCATGTCTCGCATGCGTACATTACTATCGATCTAAGGTAGGAGGTATACAGTTTCTCTTTTGTAACTTTGAACAGTAATATGGAGCTGAGCATCTTATTCATAGCAAAATAAGCTTTGTTTGCATTACTTATTCTTAACTGAATCTCATTATGCATATTATTTCTTGTATTTATGTTGACTCCCAAGTATTTAAACTCATCTACTTGCTCATAGGCGTAGGGACCTACTTTTAGAGCTGTTGTATTTACCCTGTGTCTAGTCATTACTAGGTATTTAGTTTTATTCTCATTGATAACGAGGTTCATTCTGTGACTAGACTCAATTAGTTTCTCTGTGGCCTTCACTACATCGTTTTCGGTGTCTCCTAAAATTACGATGTCATCCGCGTACGCAAGTATTGTATTTTTGCCGTTCAACACCATTTCGTGATTCACTGATATATCTCTGATTACTTTTTTAAGCGCCAGATTAAACAGTATGGGAGACATTGCATCACCCTGTTTTAGTTCAGATTGAACCTCGAATTGTGGGAATAACTCACCTTGGTACCGGAATTTACAATATGTGTTTGAATTACATATTTCTATAATTTTGACTAGCTTTTCTGGGATTCCGAAGTTCCTCAACGCTGTTCATAGTTGTTGTCTATTGACACTATCAATAGAACAATTATTTATTTACAATTAACAATTAAACAATTATTAATTATATTTTACATACAATTAAAAATGGAAATTAAATTAAAGATTTAACATACTAACCAAAAGGTCAGCAATATAACTACCATTGATATCTGTAATTTCCTCAATGACTAAATATATATACGAGTCCCCCCCCCCAATTTTATTTTTTCAATCGTTTTTATATAATGGATGGAGGAAAGACTTTCATAAAATGCTTTCATCGGGAATGTGTTGTTTTTGGTTGGGTTTCGTCTCCCGATAATATTTGTTTACTATTGTTAGAACTTTTTTTCAAACACTTCAAATGAAAGTCAGTACTTACATGTAATTATGCTATTTGAAATTTTTTGTTACAACGCACCTGATGATTGCATACTTCAAAATAAACCACGGGCCTACTAGTCGTAAATACAATTTTATCACGATTATAAGTCTCAACCCATTGAATTAATGAAGAAGCCAAATTATGTTTAGTTTTTGGCATTTTGTCTTTTTTTTTTAAACCAATACTTAGTTTTACCAAACAAGATTTTAAAACATAACGATATACGAATGCACGACGTGATTAAGGTATTTACAAAATGATAACAAAGAACAATACCGTATGCCGGAACGCGGTTGTATGTGATTTATTATTGTTAATATTTTGTCTATACGTGCTCCGATCTCATGAAATGTTGCAAACATGACAACATTTTAACAATATTCTTCTAGGAGACACTGTCAACGATATTTTTCTCCAATAAAATTACTGAAATGTATTTATCTTAAATTAAAATAGCTAATTTATTAAAAACCCATTAAATATATGCATGTCATATGCATTTATGAACTAATATGCAATAATCCTCTGAATATGCAAAATATACAAAATCAAATTTGGTATTTGAATTCTGTGTATAACATGAACCGTAGACATTTCAAACCTCCATCGACGTGCATACACTAAAATACAAACATGCAAATGCATATAATTCCGGGCTCTAATTATGACCTATACAACAAAAACATGTATCTGCAAAAAATAATTCACAATCGAGTTTAAAACGACTATCAGGTTTGGCAATTCTTTTTACGTCAGACCTCGATTGGCTGAATTCTGACGCACGCCCGCGCCAAAAGAGTTTTAAAAAAGGTGAAAAACTCCAAAAATTGTTTATTTCAGTAGCCCCTGCACTGTACACTGTACACATTCACGTAAGTATAGCTTCCCCGACAGGCATATATAGACCCGGATAAAACGGAAAAATGGAATTCGTCAAAACAGGATTCGACGAATCCGGACTACACGATGTACACTATACAATATATTATTAAACGAGTACATTAAAAACATAATGTGCTTGTTCGTATTGATTTTAAGTTTTAACGACGACGTCGAAACGTGATAAGTCCTTAATCCTTCCTCCATTATTGAAAAAAATCCCATTTACGTCGGGTGACATACCTACTTATATCATATTATAAGTATATATCTATATATATATATATATATATATATATAGATAAGGACAAATAAATAATATACAAATAGGTACGAGGTCATTACAGTCTAAGATTTACATCCGATGACGATCGATTATTATTATTGGACGAGTGGAGCGACAGCGACAGCGACGTTAATTAACCTAAATGAAAAAAAATTAACAGAACCACCCCACCAGTCTGGACTCTATCGGTTTTATTAAACGCGCGGTGGCCCGTCAACACGAATCGTTCTCTGATTATTATCATTATTATTATTATCGTTATCATTATTATTATTATCATTTTATTATATTGACTACCAAAATTAAGGAGATTTTTTTCCACGCCCTGTATATAATATATACCTAGTCTATAAAAGGCACCAATCTTTAGTTAAAATGTTAATATTTTATACGCGTAAACGTGTTTTAATATGCATTTAAAAATTTGTTATCCATTATTTTTATTTAACAATTAATGTAATTTTGGTTCAAATTTATTAAATCATCATTTTAAGTCCTACTATATTCAAAAAATTACAAATATAATTTAGATAGATATAGACATTAATATTACACTCATAAATTGTAATTGTCTTCAACCCAATATATAGGATCAAAATAATTTTCCGTTATTTTTGGTAGTTTTCCTTTACGCTTAAAAACTTCGGAGAAAATTAAAAATACATTTTTTTTAAATACCTACCAACTACAATAAATTTCCTATTAAAAAAATGTTTAACCGAAAAATCCTATCAGTCTATAAAAGACTAGACCTACTCGATGCATAGAAAAATATGCATATAACATACCTACAACATAATAAAATTCAAAATTGTAGGTATATAAAAAAAACACTAAAAAGTTTTCAAAAAAAAATTTCTGGGCTGGGTGAATATACCATATATCGTTTAATCGATTAATTATCAACATTTTTAAAATAATCGATTAATCGAATAATCGTCAATAATCGAATAATCCCTAATATAACCGAACAATTATTTAGAATTTTACCCATTGTTGTCGAGAAAAAATTGTATAAATGTATATTTTGTCTAAGTAATTTTTTAAAACCTTAACAAAATACTAACTTTTATAAAAAAAAACATCACGAAAATGTATTATAAATTAGAAAATAACAAATAAACTAGTTTAATTATTATAGATGTTTTAATATTTATAACTGTTTGGTAGTTTCTCAACACATCAATAATATTATAATAATAATGTTTGATTCTCTTTCTTTCTATCTTATATAGAGAAAATAAAATGAACATTTTTAACCATACCGGTCATATCATATGTATTACTGTCTACTGATCAAAATAATTTTCCATTTAAAAAAAAAATTATTATATATCCGATATTATTTTGTTTTTATACTTATTACCTACGTACTTAAACTGTTTTCGTCAATAAATGTATAACATTTGAGAGTTTAAAATATAATTTTATCAGATTTACAGCTTATTCGTTTTGGGGGATGATGAACTCCTACACGAGATAATATGTACCTACGTAATAAGCTCCCACGTACAACTCGCAATATATTAAATAATACATAAACTCCTACATGAAAGAGTACAGTAAAATCTTGCTCGAGATAGAGTAAACTCCTAGTATGTATACACGCAATATATATAACAGTCGGTATTAAGAAACAAATCAAAATGTAATTTTGTTTTTAAGTTGACATTCAAATCAGTCAGTTATATTAAAACAATATTTTAATTAAAAATTCAATAATAATATAGCTTGAACATAAATATACGAACACGTACAGGGGCAGATATAAGGGAGATGTTGTGGTGATTGAAGTTTTTTTTATAAATATTTGAGGAGTATATAGTTTATTTTAAAGAGGGATTAAAAAACCATTATTCCATAAACATCCATATTCACTCCCCCCTCAAATGAGCTTCAGATCCGTCCCAAAGTATGTTTATACAATTTCTTTTATAAACTATAAAGATTGCATATAAATTAATTTAAAACAAGTTAGGAAAGCCCACTCAGCGAACATGTTAAATTTCCAGTTTCCAAACGTATTTTAAACCATAATCTAAAAATATAATACTAAACGAATAACATTTATCTCCCTGGTAACCAAATCAACCAACTCGTAACCAGGATTTGATAACGTTATAGGAATAACCCTTCAAAAAGGTTATTTAGTGTTACGTTCCAGCTAGAAATAACGTAACAAAATAAAATATTGTTACGTTCCAATATATAGTTATTTTTCGTAACGTTATAATTCGTAACGTTACGGAACGAAATATATAACGTTATAAGTTTATGACTAGAGTCTGGATTGTAAGCATTAATGTATTTTTTTTGTATAGAAATAAGAAATATTTTTTTCCGTGTACCTAAATATGTTTGTTTCTGGTAGTTTTTCCTAATAGGTAATGTTATATAGTATTATAATTTGTACCTTATATTTCCACGTTATTTTTCATATATTTATATATTTATAGCTTTTAATATCACTTTTTTTTGTTTAGTATGAACTTTTTTTTTATTATTATTTATTAAATACCTATTAAGTTTTCTATTTATTTTTTTGGAACTGAAATATGTTTTTTTTTTTTTGTTTATATCAATCAAATGTTTAGTTTTCTCTTATTTATTATTTTTATTATAAAAAACTTACGTTCCATTAACAAAATAAAATATTGTTACGTTCCAATATAAAGTTATTTTTCGTAACGTTATAATTCATAGCTTTCCGGAACTTAATTGATAACGAACGATATATGTAACGTTATCAATCCCAGCTCGTAACTATATATACTAGTAACTATGTGGACAGATGGACAGACGGAAAGACACAATGGGGGTATAAAATATGTCTAATCTTATGTTTAGAAACCAAAAATAAAATTATTAATTCAATCATATTAAACATGATATTAGTCTCAATATATATATATAGTAGGTACACTAAAAATCAATTTTATCATAAAATAATTTAAAAAGGTAAAAAATCATTTTTAACTTTTGCATATTCATGTTATCGTATATAAAAAAAAGCCGGTCAGTAGGTTGTGGAAGCACTTCGCTCGTCGGGTATCAGTATTGGTGGATGCACTTCGCTACTGGGCAGGGTACTTTTGGTGGATGTATTGAATTTGAAAGCAATGATAAATCATTGCATTCAATAAA
>JAIPRL010007988.1:0-21641 GCA_025469235.1 Pemphigus obesinymphae | reverse complement strand
TAAAAAACTATTATGAAAATCGAAAAATGACCTCTCAAAAGTACCAACTAGATGCAATTTGCTACCGGAAACCGGGTATGAGTGTAAAGATCGGAGCACTCCTTCTGGTAGAAAAAGTGTTTACAGAGAAAAAAAAAAAAATAAACATCATTGTAAAACCATAAGCTTCCTCGCTACGCTCAGAATCTAAAAAAAGGTAATCGACTTTTTTCCCGTTTTGTCGACAGGACGCACAATCCTGATAATTTATAGTTTGCCGACTTAAAATTCCAAAATACTTCATAAACGCGTGAATGAATAAGCAAAAAAAAAAAAAGGCATCGACTTTTTCTACTATTTTACAATTTCCACTATTTACCGACTGATCTTCAATTTGCCGATTGCTTTCCGAGATGGGGAGATGAAGTGGGTCCCCCACGCCCCCCCTTCTCGGTACGGCCCTGTCGATATCGTGGACAGTCGTGTATCGCAGTCTATATGTAGTCGTGGATTTTAATCGGAAAAATGCGGAAAAATTTGATTACTTTTGCTTATATTACGTTTTTGAAGAGATATTATTTTTTTACATTGTTTACATGTAAACTTATTTTTTCAAATACCACTACTTTTATAACATTTTCATAATTTTGAAATCGCATTTGTCAAAAATAATTATTTTCGTGAAAATAAAAATATTTATTAAAATACACCTTATACAAACATGGGTTCAAATAGTGGAGGGGGCCATGGCTCCCCTATGCGAGCACCCTTGAGTACTATGATATTATCAAAACTAGAATAACTAAGAAACTAGATATTCGTTCTACTCGTTTAATTACACAAACATTCGAAGGAAAATTAACCGTTATAATGCGATTCGCCGAAAAGAGGAGGGTTCTCATTAAAAAATAAAGTTAGTACATCCACAGAACATATAAAAATCAAATTGTTGAAATACATAGTTTTTATGTGTACTTAAACATTCTAAAACAAAAAATAATTAAAATGGGATGAGTGCGTTCGTGTGAATCGTTTTACATAAATAATAATAAGAATGTATCACGAAAATAACGATACTTTGTAATGTAATAATTAAAATTATAAATTATAACGGTGGAAACAATACTCTAAATCAAATGAACGTTCAATATTTAAGCTGATAATACGTGTTTATAGCTTTTTTTCGCCATTAGTGTATAATAATGGCGGAATAGATTCCTATATAAAATTGTTGATAGTAAACCGATTTTATTATCAGGGCCAGGAACCATATCAATTCGTATTGGTTTGGTTACCGGTTATTGTTTCGTGATTTTAATGATACGGATTTCGGTTTATTGTAGCGGTTTTGGATTTTAGAAACCTATTTTCATTTTTATTTTTCGTTTTAGTAAAACGGTATTTCAAATACTTGTTTAATATAGAAATGTTAAATTTTAATACTAAAAATTTTAATTTTCGTAAATTAGTACTATATAAATCAGTGGCTAGCTAGGATTTAAAAGGGGAGGGGCCAATTATTATTAGGTGGTCGTTTTTTATGAAAAAAAAAAGGTCAATCCATCCTCAAATAACAAATTATACTCTTTCATTTAGCAACTATACTTCTTTAATTGTAATACTATTCAAGAAATAATACAAACAATTGGGTCCATCGTCTCATTAGTCTTTATTATTATTTTTAATTTGAAAGCATAAGACGAAGTTCGAAATAACATTGTTTTTCAATATATAAAAATGTTGTATATTTTTGCTTATTTTCTTTTACCTTTAAGAAAACTACTAAATTAAAAATTACCATCTTTAAAAGGTACTAACAAGAAAAATCTATATCCAAAAACTTCTATTCCTCTCGTTTTACCAGAAAAAGTGTGCACAAAAGTATGTACTAAAGCATCGATTTTTTTTTCTACATTTTTGGTATGTGGTGAAAAAGTTTTGAAAAATTAATCACGTTTATATTGTACTAAATTAATATTTAGTATTAATTTGAAGTTTCTTGCTAAATTATTATAAAAATTTGGTCATTTTCGGTGATTTTGATTTATGCTTAAGGCTATTGGAACACCCCTTATTTTTGTGTTTTTGATCAAGAAGCAGAAAAATAGTTTGCGCAAACTTCCTAATATCCCATAATTGATTTGAATATAATATGTTATATAGTATGAATTTATAAGCCATTTTTCTAGGCTATGTAGAAAAAAATTATAATTTTTTTAAATTTAATACATTTTGAAATCGAGTTTATTTTGAAAAAAAAAATATTTAAAAGAGAAAAAAATTTTTTTTAAATTATAAAAATATTAAATTGTAAAATGTTATATATTTTTCCTACTTAACCTAGTAAAAAGTGAATAAATACAAATATAGAGAAAAAATATAGAGAGCATTAGAAATTTATAAAAATTTAGAGTGATTACTTCTTATACACACTTACGTTCATCAACCTATAACATAAGATATGCTATATATAACGAATTGCCTATATTGAGAATTATTTTCCCCAAGTGACTTAAGAAAACTACTAGAAAAATTTAAAAAAAAATGGCTTCTTTAAAGTACCAACTAGAAAAAATTTTATATTAAAAAGCTCTGTATCTGAAAATTTCTACTTGACTTCTACTTGAAATTGTGTAGGTATACATACATAAAAACACATTGTAAAACCATAATACGGTCAGAATCTAAAATAAAAAAAAATAGGACCATGGGGGGCTTGACCTCTTTGACCCTCACTTTAACTACATTACTGATATAAATGCCAAGAAGGTTAATAGTATTACAAGATAAATAAATAAAAATGTATTTTTTAATTTAATTAATTGGTAATCGAATATTTTTTGTTTTTAATTTTAATTTTCTGGTTGGTAACTTAAAAGCATCAGTTTTGAAACGGTTTCGATTTTTAATATTTTTTGTACTCAACCGGTTTAATTTTAGTTCTCGTTCCTAATAATAGGTTAGCAGATGTTAATTGAATTAGGAAAACAGGCTAACATAAGAAATCACTATGTAATGTGGCCTTTCTTGTCTGGGTTCTTCTTCGAGGATACTATATACTCAGTTTTTAAGGAGTTCTATTCATAGGTAATTTTATAGACATTTTAAGCATGATAAAAATCCAACAACTGAAAAATATTTAAATACATTTAAAAATAATTTTGTATTAGTGCATTTCTTATTGTTGCGTAATTACTAATTACCAAATGAACATGAGACAAAAAATATTTTGGCTATTGGGTTTTAGCTATTAATACAAATTTAAAAACTTAAAATAATTTAAATGATTATATGGGCGATTTCCGATATAGTTATTTGAAGTCGAGTTATAAGATTTTGAACTTTCAATTTTTAAAAGTATTATGATCTAACTACCTAATAATTATAGTTTAATCGAAAATCGCCCAGTTAAACATTTAGTTAATCTTGCAGTTTTCAATTTCTATAGTGGATATTTAATTATTTAAAACAGTTTTCTAGAAACGTGCATCTTCTAAAGCATATTTTACTGAAAAAAGTTTCATCATCTCATGAGTACACTACCGTATTCATCATATCTGCCTTATTGTGACTTCAATATATTGTCTAACCTTAAAAGTTTTTTGAACGAAAGGTTAAGTACATATATCATATATTCATAATTTCATGATATATAAAATTTATAAATTTTAAATAAATTCGAAGTTGTTAGTTTTTGACAAAATAAATAATTGGTACAATGGCCCGTGTTAGAAGTTTTTAGAGGACATTTTAAAAAGAATACAAATTTAACAGTGTAAAATGTTTAAATACATTATAAAAGTAATTGATTAATGTTTTAGTGTTAAAGCCACTTTGTATCGTTGTTGATTTGTATGCATTTATAAAATTCTATTGAAAATATTACTTTTAAATTTATTATTTATATCAACTTTTAAACTTCATAGAAAGATTGAATGAAAATAAATTACAAATAAGTACATTATCTGGAACTCTAGATCGCTGTTTTTCGACATATTTTACATTAAATACGTTTTTTATAAGTTATTAAAAATCAATTATTAAAATTATTTTAAATAACTAAAAGTGTTTAAAAATATATAATATATTATACATGGAAAAAAGCAGTTAATTAGATAATTTTATTCGCTTGTTTTTTGTTTCAAATTTCTAAGATGTTTGAAAGTCTATAAAAATGAGAATTGTAAATGCAAAATTTTCATTGAAAATTTGAGACGTCCTCTTAATTGACTTCTCCATTTTCATTTCAATCTAGATAGGTACATCGTACATTAATATTAACTATCTATATTATACGAGCATAATATACGTTTATTGTATATACCCCACGTTGTATATGTTTTATTGCTATTTTTATTGTTTTCTTTTTAAACAGACTTGAATTTTTTTTAGGTATATAATTTAATGATTAAACAACTTTCGGTTGTGTTCCTATGGTCACCGATGCATTACGGTTATTGCAACAATAATGAATTATGTATATAAATATACGCGTATATTATTGCGATGAGCTGGCTTGTTTTACATCGGGGAAGAACACTGCGTGTCAGGGGAGGGGACGGTTAAAATATTATCGACGGTTCTCCATCTTATAATATGACGTTGCAACAGTCTATATACTTATATATTGTACATGGATGGATACCATTTTGACTTGCGAGTACAACTGAAATTCTATTTTTGTAATGTTATATTAGATACAATTTATATTTTGTTCGTAAAAATAACAATGTTGATTATAGATAATGTTCGCCACTGATTCCGAATGTATCGTAAATCATATATGTATATATATATATATATGTCGTCTATATACTAATATATATATATAGTATATAGACGACATGTATGAAATTAATACAATATATTATTTTATTTCATTGATGTACAATATTATATACGAATACGTGTGATATGTTAATTATTTTCAATTGGATAATCATGACATGTGAAGTATAAGGTACACGAATTGTTTCTAAATTGTCATCTGCCGTAATAACAAATATATATTATAATAAAGAAATTTTATTATTAAGAGAGATTTAGATAATACCAATATCGTGGGTGATATAATATGAGAAATGAATCGAGATATGAAAGAGATTTGTGAACACGCTGATATAATGCTTATTAAGACTATTGGAGAACACAATTTGGAATATTGGCAATTCATTATATAATACAGAATGTCTATGCATTGTAAATTAATGAACGTTACTGCCTATAACAACTATATAATCACTTATAATTCTAGAAAATTTCAAATTCTCTTTAAATCCTCCCCCTCCCTAAAACTATTTATTTACAAGTGGCAACTTTTTAAAAAAGAATTGTTCGAGTACTTCCTTGGTCCTTTTTAAATTATTTAATTTTTGATTTAAATTGATTTAAATTTTGTTAAAAAAATTGTATTCATTACCTTTATACTAGGTTATGTAGAAAAAATATTTAACGTTTTACAATTTAATGTATAATTGAAAAAAATGTTTTTTAGTTTTATTGTTTTAAACAATTTTTATTTTAAGGCTTGTTAAATTAAAAATGAAAATATTAACATAATCTATAATGGAGGCTAATAAATGCATACATATGAATATAATATATTTATTATATTAATATATTATAATATAAATTATATATTTAATATTATTCATACATATATTCAAAACAGTAATCAGACATCGGGAAGTACGTCTAATCTTCCACTTTGTGGAATATTGTGTTACATTGGTGTAAAACCACAAAAAGTATGAGGTGCTCCGACAGCTTTAAGTATTAAATATTTTATTATTATAAAACAAAAACAGTATGGTAAAGATCATAAACCAGCATATAATTAATGTTAAAAGGATGTCAGTTGGCCATTTTCAAGAGCAGATTCTATATAAATCATTTTTAAACATTTCAAGACAAATGAAAATCTAACAAATAAGAATTATTGAAAAATGTTCACATGCTTTTAAAAAATAAAAATAAAATTGTTTTCATTACAATATAATTTTTTATTTTTTATTGTGGTTGTTTTTTTTTTTTTTTTATATATACATTTATCAATTTGATTTAAAAATAATATTACTTTTGCATTTTTCATTAATTTATCACAACTTGAAACATCGTAGGAAAAAAACAAAAATAAATGACATTGAACAACATTATCTAACGCTAGGGTTGCGATACGTCCCGATTTGACGGGACATTCACGGTTTTTATTAAACTTGTCCACGTTTATTCTTAGCGGGACAAGAAAGTTTCGATTTTTTTACAATTACTTTTAGTTTTTATGACTACTGTCTACTCTTTAAACGAACCGCTATATCTTTAGTTGAATCATATCGTATAGAGTAGGAAATAGCTGTGTTATTTTGTTTCATAAAAAATAATCTATCTATAATCAATCTGCAGTTATTTTTTTAAAGTCCCGAATCCCGCTTTACAATAAAGCGGAACGTCAATATATCGATTTTTTTACAATATTACATTTCAAAAAGTTGTGTGTCCTGCGAGCTAAAAATAATTCCAACCCTATCAACGCCCTACGGAGTATTTTTGCATTTATATATGTTTTATGAGTTGTTAAAAACTAACTTTTTAATTTTTTTAATTAAATATTACTTATAAAAATTAAAATATTTAAAAAAAACTAAGTAGGGCTTCAAACAATGTTTTTATCTATCATTTATTTTTTATTTCATAATTCTAAGATGTTTGTAAGTGGTTACAAATATGAAATGCTAATTTATGAGATTTTCATGGAAAATTGTTTGCGTTGGCATCCTCTTAACCTATTTATTGTTGTTATTAATATTGTGATCAGTAAACCCTACTAAATATGTAAAAATGTAATTTCCTTTAATAATCTTGATTTATTTTTTTAAATATTAAGTATAGTTATGAAAATCTTATGGATATAGAGTATAAATTCCCACCTCAGTTTTGTGCTTTATATTTCCTCTTGTTGATCTTGTCCTTGAATTGTCTTCATTTGTTATAGAATCTTTTTTTTTATTATATTTTGATGGAAATGTTGGTTTTTTTACAAAAGTGTTATATGTGTAGTAACTTATTTTCCATTTTTCTCTTCTATTGTTACTTTATCTCTTTCTTAATTATAGCGAGGTAGGCTCCTGAGGCCAAAGATTATCATTGTATAGACAATATATAAAAAATGGTAGGGGAGACCGGGGCAAGTAGACGAATTTGATCTTAACGATTTATTACGACATCTATCACTAATTTTTATAACTATTTAAGAACATATCAATATATTGATAAAAATTGTATTGTTCATCACAAGTATCTGATAACAATCGCACCTGTGTTATCACTTTTTTGTTTACCTTTTCAAAATTAAAATTTTACAGCCGTGTTTGGTAAGGTATCTACAATATATAACGAGAGTAAATCTTTTTATTGTTGTAAATATAGTTAGTGGTAGTTGTTAGCAATATTATAATGGTATACTTATTCTGTTTGATTTAATTATTATACTTGTAATTTAAAATTTCCTAATAAATGTAAATTGGGGCAAGTTGACGAATCATATTAATCAATATTAAGGTTTTTTTTCATACATTTTTTCTTTTTTTAATAGAATGCATGTTTAATTTTGTTTTAATTGGTTAAATGTTTTTTTTTTTAAAGATTTAAATTACTAATAAAAGTTACTATTAAGTGAAGTGGTTTTTTTTATAATATATATTTTATTTTGTTTTATCTGGTCGAATTTGTACCTAGATATTTAGGTTTTTTTTCATAAAGATTTTTTTTTTTTTTTAATATAATGCATGTTTAATTTTGTTTTAAATAAAGTATTTATTAATAACTGTTTTGTAAAAATTTTTATTTTTTCATTAAAGGAAATATACTATGTCAACTTGCTCCATTGAAATGTCAACTTGCCCCGGAGCCGGGGCAAGTTGACGAAATTGGCCAATCTACTTAGATTATGAATAAATGAAAAAATACCAAATATTAAGAAAATAAAAATTTACCAATTATTCATAGTATACCAAAGAATATATGTGTAAAATTTCAAGTGTTTTTATCCACTGGTTATAGTAGGACAGTTGTTGAAACCTTAAGGTCGTCAACTTGCCCCGGTCTCCCCTATTTCAGTTGAAAACATATTTTTTAGTAGTCAACAACCACTTCTCAATATTTTTATATATATATAATCATATAACCTTATTAAATATTACTCTTTGACATTTCTCCTTTTTTATAATCACTGTATTCTTAATTTTGAACTTTCTCAATCTTGTTAATCTATCATTTCTTCATCATTATTTTGAAATATATTTTTACAAAATATAATAAGTATTATATAATATTTAAAATGTTTTAAATTTGTCCGTAATATTCGATTAAAAATCATTTAGATGGTGTAATACCTGCAATTAAATGCAGTGTAGGTACGAGTATTTCTATATAAATTAAAAATAAAAACTGAGAAGTATTTTTTTCCAATGTATAATGAACCACTAACACGCTGTATGATACAGGACAATTTAGACACCTCCTTCTCTTATAATATATATTTTCGTAAACACATAAAGTTACTTTTTTCGCTCTCGTTTTTTGTATACACATTTCGTAATTTGGGTTTATTTTACCCCGTTTGATTATTATAAATATGTGAATGGAAATAAAATAAAATTATCAACGACTCTGATTACGCTTACTCGTATATAAGTGAAAATCACGTGTTAAAGTTCGAGCAAGTCGGCGGCAGAAACGTATCGCGTGAATAACGTTGTCTGAACATTGAAATGTATTGTCTTTGGTGAAACGTGGACATTTATACAAATGCCATAATACAAAATCGTTTAGTATAGATAAAATACTATATTATGTTCTGTCACTATCACTGCTGCGGTAGCATATTAAAAGGCCGTTTTTTTCGATATTATGTTATGTGTTTGGCGTGTAGAACAATAAAAAAAAAAAATATATACATTTATATCGTACGTGTGCGTGTTGTGCGCAAAACACACGAAAAACGAATCGTAATGGGAAATTGGACGTGAAAACCATCGTCCAGCGATAGGACCGAACGATATGCGAGCGCCGAACACGGTAGGACATTATACTATATTTTGCGTTCTCGGGAAATCATATCTGTTTCCATATTCGGCACGGGGAATCCCCATTTCGGCAGATATTATTATTGTCATGAAATTGGCCCTTCTTCAAACGCTCCCCCGCCCATATATTTTACATTATTCCATTTCGATATGAATAGTTCCCACGCCTTTTATTGCGCTATGTTATTTATCAATGCGACTATATTATAAATGCTGTGCAGTGCACTGCATTATAAAAGTCCAAAACAACGGGCCTTCACGCTGGATAGTTGCCAAACGGGCTATTTGCGTTGTTTCGCTCATCGTTCCCTCGCTCAATAGTAAATAATATAGTCCGTATGATTTTTTTATATCATATCCGACCACATTATAAACTCCATTATTATTATTATTATTATTATTATTATTGTACACATTACATTTTTGTGCGTTATTATGTGTCATTATATTATAGTATAGCTCTCTCGACGGTTTGTGCACCGGACCCGAATGCGCACCAATGTAATGCATTTTGACCAACCATTCGTTATATATGGTTGCTGGACCTCCAAAACCAAAATCGAAAAAATAATAAAAATTGTATTACCTATACATACATTTGTATTGGCATAATTAAAAAAAAAAAAAAAGAAAACTCGAACACCCGAACACCAGTTAATATCTATATTATCTAGTCGTATCTTATCCGACGAGCAAAACGCTTTCATCCCCAATTGGTCGACCAAAATGACCAAAATTGGTCATTTTTTTTTTTCTTAAAGCAGCCTCTGCGGACTAATTTTATAAAGGGCCATGTATGGTCAATCTTCAAATAATACAAAAATTTCGTAAGGTTGTGTGAATATTATCGTGCGTAAACCCGTGTCTACCCGCAACCCGTGTCATAAGTATTTACATTACGACCATTACGTTCGCCCGAGCACACGCATGTAAATTTATTATCGTCGACGTTTGGTGAATTTTTTTCAAATTTTGTTCAAAAGTGTCCAAGTTTTTTCCATCGTAGCGATTTATTGTATAGTCCGATTTGGATTAAGAAAACATGTTTGAATTTATTAACAAACTAACCCTTAAATCGACTACTTTTATTTCTTTAATTTTTATATCCAATACGTTAATATTTGGTCAATAAATATTTATTCATTTTTGCAATTTTAAGTAATAAATGAGAAAAAATATAAAAGTAAACATTTCGATTAAATGTAAAATTGTTAGCAAATTTAAATCAGTTTTCAAAATTATTATAAGACTATTCAAACAATAACTACGGATAAAAAATATATTTTGTTAGTGTGTAAAAGAGATTCGCCTCAGAGTATATTTTATAATAATCTTTTCAATTTTTATTTGTGTTCAATGTTTACATTGTATGTCCATTTATACGTGTGAAAGTGACGACTAACGATACTATACTAATCATAGTATAATAGTGGTAAGATTACAGAAATTAATAACTTTTCGTCTTGTTTGTAGGTAACGATTTTGTATTTGTATACGTAATATTCTCGCTAAAATGTTCGATATAAATTTAAAAGACGAAAAAAAAAAAACGCACGAAATTATATAGAAATATAAATTTTAACCTCGTGACTTGACCTAACATTTATCGTTGTACGTAAGTAACCATCGTAACTTAATATTATATAGTTATAGGTATGCTTATTTACCTCGCTAATATGCCCAAGGTGAGCGCATATAACCGTGACTTTATACTCGGTAGAACCAAAATTGAGAGTAACTTGTGCGGCTTTAACGGGGTCAAACCACAGGAATACGATGCGATTTCGACGACGTCATTATAATATTATACCGTGTGTGTACAATAACGCCTATACACGTTGGACATGACGTATGTATGGGACCAAAAAAAAAAAAAAAAAATCGAATGAACTGGAAATCGGGAGATAACAAAAAAAAAAAAAAAAAAAAATATATCCAAAATGCTTTGTACGGTGTCGGGGGAGGGGGGGAGGATTTGACCGTATACACACCGTGTAATGTTGTTGGGAATACGCGACTCATCGCTCACGATCGGAAATTTTTCACAATCCAAAACGGACGGAATATACCCATAGATATATAATAATACTAGATAGCCGTCTTCGCCATAATCACCTTAAAATTAGTTGAAGCCAGCCGCCATATGCAATGTAGGCAAAATCGGTAAACAAACGTTATCAATATTAGATTTTATCATGTATTAATTATTGTAAACGTAAATACAAAATATTTTAGTCATTTCATCTTTTGCACAATATAGGAACAAATAATAATACAGGAACATTAAAAAATAGTTTAAAATCAACACAACATTATTTATTATTTTGTATAAAGCATTATTGTTGTTATATCACAATCGCAGTTTGATAACGTTTGTTTACCGATTGTGCCTACATTGCATATTATGGCGTCGGCTTCACTGATAATAAGAAGACGGCTATCTAGTATTATTATACCTATATCTGATGAATATACACCCAATAGTAGTATACGTACAGTCGCGGCGCGCGTGGTGCTGCAGTGTGCCGCACAACTTTGACGCCGTGCAGGGTGGACCCACTATACAGAGAAAGGGGATGGAAATCGAAAAGTTTTCTATTTTTCTCTCGTCCGTATATTATAATATATACGTGTATGGCTGGACGTATTATAATATATTTGCAATACGAGTACATATTATTATGAGGTCGAACCGGAAACCGTATAATGCCGTAATAACTTTCGTCCATTTTCCATTTTCCATTTTTTTTTTTTTTACATTTTTCATAATACGTACTGTATGCCGTGTCCCTTTGCTATATGCGATGGGACCCTGTGGCGCCCCCGACATAACGACCGCAAAACTTTTCGGGTCCGAGACGAATTACCGAATGGCGGGAAAACTTCTAATGGCTTCTTCGTACGCGTGGCGGCTACCACCGCGCAGTGTGTTCATAGTACATCCATTGTATAAGGTACTCGCGCCGACGGAAAGTTGTGCGCGTCCTTTTTGGAGACGCGGTTTTGCGGTCGGCTCGCATACAAAAGGACGGACGCGAAAACGTCCGTCCGAGGAAATTCACGTGGAAATCACCGAGCCAATATATTATATAGTGTACGGTCTTCCCGGACCAACGTTCACGTGGTGACGACATCGTAAAATAGACGCGTATTTTGTGGACCGAATCCGAATCGAAACGGCCCGAATCGCGCTGAATCTCTCGGCACGCGCCGTACGCACGATGGTGTACGCGTTGTCAATCTGGTTCGCACGATACGGTCGAATGTCAATATATAGGGACGCTATAAATTCATCGCCGTTATCGGTGGCGTATTTGCGATAGAACAATACGAACATCGCCCGTTTTGGACATGCATTATAACGGTGTTATATTTGGATAAAATAATGGGATAAAAATTTCGTTTTTTACTGAACACAGACCCCCACACATACGTATATTCGCATATATTTCACGTTTTAGTCTTTAGATCCTGAGCGAATGCACTTTTTGTTTTTTTCGTGTCTGCGTATACATATTTTTCGAGTATAGGAGTTTTAGAGTAAACAGCGTTTTTGATAGCAAATCGGTTCTATAGACGGTACTTAAAAGGCGTTGTAGTTTTCAGATTTCCCAGTAGTTTTCTTAACTGTTATCAGAAACTATTACCCGCGTATTTTGTAACGGAAATATTTCA
This sequence comes from Pemphigus obesinymphae, assembly GCA_025469235.1. Taxonomy (NCBI): domain Eukaryota; kingdom Metazoa; phylum Arthropoda; class Insecta; order Hemiptera; family Aphididae; genus Pemphigus; species Pemphigus obesinymphae. The sequence goes on along the minus strand of JAIPRL010007988.1, from coordinate 8,904 downwards.
TAAATATACGGGAAAAAAAACAAATAAAGTTGTCGTAGTTAACCTGTTTTTTTATTTTCATAATATTATATCACACTTCTACTGTTTTTCGACAACTGTTTTATATTATTTTTTATTTTTCGTAACTAACAACTCATCTGATTAGGTATTTTATTTATATATGATATATAGATATATATATATATATTTATATATAAGATGCTTATCTATTATCAATAAGTAAGATGGATTGCAAAATCAATTTATTGCTTATAAATGTTTTTGTCTTGACGCCAGTTAAATTTAACATAAAAAGAAGAGAAGTCAATAAAGTCAAATAATATATTAAAATTGAATTTATTCCTGTACTTTGTATTGACAAAAATATATTATCAGCTTTGTTATCTGTATCAGATATCGGGTAATTTTTTGTACCATTATTTATTAAATATTTTTATGAAAAGTAAATATATTACTAAAAAAACTCCAATTGGGGTCTTCTCACCCTCTCCAAAAATACAAAACTGCCAGCTATCGTATACAACATCATTATAATTGGTTCAAGATTGATAGTGGCGTCTGGGCACAGTTAGATTCATCATCGGATTGAAAGAATTTTTTTAGGAACATCGAAAAACTATTAGATTTCTATTATGATCAATTATATTAGGTATATATTTAATACGAATTCTATTAGGATTTTATTTTTGACATATTTTGCTAGCTACTAGCACCCCGTGTGCACCTACCAAAAATGTAGCGTCCAACAACGATGAATAGCCGCGTTATCCAAACTGGACGAGTATTGGCCATTGGACTCAATCTTATCGTTTTTGGTCGTCATTCATTCTTGTTCATCCACCACATTCATTGTCTATTCGTTTTGAATGTTTTTTACAAGACTGTCGTTCGAAGAGAACTGTGCAAACGCAGTACTTTTGTCTATTTTCACAAGTTGGTTTCAAAATCGTATTTTTACACATAGCCGATATATTAAGCACTGTATACGCTTTAACATTTAACGTAATGGCTATGAGATGCGCATTATTATTATTATTATTATTTAGATGAAATTTGTCGGAACACATAACGAGCGTAGAATTAAAATGGACAGCGCGTTACCACTGTATATATATATATATATATATATATATATAGTGCCAATTTACATAACCTTTTCTATGTTGCCACCCAAGAATTCCATTCCAGCGGAACTCGACGGGAAATTATATTATTATTGTTATTACACGGGTAGTCCTAGTAATTTCGAATGTCCGTATAGATTATGCGTCCGAATTACCGAGCATTATTATATAGTATTAAACGTGTGCCTAGCGTATTATTGCTGCCATTATCATATCGTATAATGCGTACACACACAATAATAACGGCTGATTGTGGACATTGTTCGGTAGACGATATCTCGCGGCCGGCGCGTTTCGGTTAAAATTGCGTTTTCTGTAAAATATTTTAAAGGAGTACGCCATATATGTATAAAAGGGGTTGAAATCATCCGCAGTCAAAGCCGCGAGTAAAACGTGTATAATCGGCGGGACCAGAGGACCGGGGATGGAGCGATTTTTGCACCACGAAAAGGGTATGAAACGGCCCGGAATGAGAAATATAAGAGATCGGATGGATGGGCGGAGGGCTGTAAAATGAAAACTCGAGGCGGTCGTCGTAAGCATATAATATATATATATATATATATATATGTATAGATATTTAAATGAGGAATGCGAAGTCAGCTGTAGTACAAGACCGAAACGAACAAAACGATTTAATCACGTACTATATAGGACGCGCGTATGTATATGTATATACGTCTCGTTACACAGGTATGTTTTTAATTGCGCACCCGCTTTACCCGAGAACGGCGAAATTAGTATAGCGGTTATATTTCCGAAAACCGTTTTAATTTAACGTATTTTAATAAACGTATATTCCATTTTGAAATATCCTCCCTAGGGTTTATGTATACTGAAGGGAAAATCGTCAAAAAATAAAAAATAAAAAAAATACTCCGCGGCAAGTGGCAAGAACGACTCTACATAGGTCTAGAAAAAATATCCATTTAATCCTGCTTCTTCCTATATGTAGGTATACACATATAAAAGAAAGTCTCATATTATGTTTGGCTGCGGTAATCTACATATGAAACAACTGACTCGGATTTATATTTTGGTTTTCTTTTATTTTATATATATATATATATATATAGATACATAGGAATATACATATTCATTATTATCAATATCAGTATAAAATATTTAGTATTCTGTATGTAAACCATATAAGCCATAACAAAAAAAAATTTAAACATGAGACCATTTTTCGACCACTTGAACCTTTATTGTCCTTACTTTCTGGTGCGCATGTGTTGAACGAATTTCAAAAAATATGTGCGTTCTTATAAAATAACGCATTTCAAATGACATTGTTTATTGGAAAACAAGTGGTCGAAAATGGTTTTATTCCCAAGTGCAAGGTTCAAGGCCAAGTATATAATTTAGTCGGTAGCGGGTTACCCAGAAAATAGATATTTATAGGGGGTTGTTTCCAAAATAAACAAAAAAAAAGGGTTATCAATTTTTTCTGTAATTTGCGACACAACCTGAAGGTGTTATCGACTAAATGCCGACGACATTTAGAGGACGCTGCGCCGAAAATGTTCAGTGGTAAAAACATGTTTATGTAAAACTGTTAAAACTGGTTCTTAACGTGATTTTATAGTTAAAATACTTATAATCAAATTGACAGAGGACACAATTTTGGAGTAAATCTCATTTAGGTTTTTAAATTTATTTATTAAAATTTGAAAAAAAATTAACGTTTTAAAACCATAATAACTTTTTTTTTTAATTACCTAATTAAGTACTTGATTAAAAACCAAAATAGGGTTCACTCAAAAATGTGGATTCACATTCAATTCACTCAAATCCTCTATTGATTTTATAATACATTTTTTAAACTATAAAATCACTCTTTTAATGTTTTGTGTATAAATGTTTTTTTTTTAATATAAGAATACATTTAAAGTTTTAGAATTTTATGTTTTATAAAATGTCTTGAAAATTACCTATAGGTATAGAATCCCTTAAAAAAACGAGTGGGTAACGTCTACTTTTTACCGACAATGTACGAAAAAAAATAGTCATAACTCTAATTTGCCGATTGCACCACAGATCTTAAATTTACTAATTGCCGACTGGACTTAATTTTCCGACTTGTTTCCTTGAAGTAGGGGGTATCTCAACCCCCCCCCCACACTCACACAACTTCGAAATGGCCCTAGTGTTACCTATTATGCCCAATACAGAAAAGTTTTTACAAATGTATTTTATTGCTGATGTTCAAGCGTCTTTACGATGTACCTCTGCACATTGGATTGATCACATTATTATAGAATCTGCAGCTGCACAGTTATAATAATTAAATTTTATTATTCAGAACAGCATCGTAAAGTGTTCTAGTTTTTAAATTTGTAATAATATTTGCCAAAAAAAAATATATTTTTATACCTGTATAAAAACTGCTACTGTATACTCCCAATGAGCACAGGGGGCTATGCAATGCATGGAAGTGCATTTGAAAAATTATTTCAAGTAAAGTTTCGTATTTAACATTATATAATGAATTTTTTTTAAAATTTAAAATCTTAAAGAATTATTCATTTTGTAAAAACCATATATACAGACGACATAACATCAGTTCTATTTGTACAATTGGAAAAATAACAATAGTAGAACACCGATAATTTTGTCTACTATACGTATTATGTTAACATTAGGTTTCTTACTACTACTATATAACTACATAGCCAGAGAAAATATTTTTCTTCTAAAACGGTTTTGTTATAAAATATTGTGATTACACAATAGTAAAACGTAAAACTGACACAAAACTTTTTTTTAATTACTTTATTTTAAATGTTTTTGAAAATTTTTAAATTATTAGATTTTTTTAAAAAATTTCCCCTTATTAATTTGATTTTATGGTTAATTTAAAATTTCCTGTAAGCTACTTAATCAATCAAATGTCTAACTAAATTTTAATTCAATTACTAAAATATATAGTAACGTGTTGCTTTGCATTATTCTATAATCATTTAAAACAAATCATGGACACGAATATACGATTTGAATATGAATATGATATGTCATGCTTCTAATTTAAATAATTCATATCATTTCAGGATGAATTTTCACTTAAGCTGTATCAAATTTACCTAAATAAATCGTCATCTGAGGAATAATATCATAAAAATGTTTGAAATAAACGAAGCCGTTTAAATTAAAAAAATTATAGTTTACAGGAATTCAATATTACAGGTATTTAAGGAAATAATCATTATTTATAAGTTATATAACCTATTATTTTATTATGTTTTAGTTTTGAGTAGATAATTAGATTAAAATAATAACTATAATATTAGATTATGATTATATGCATATATATTTGACACCTGCAATGGAGTCAATGGTGCAGCCTGCATTTAAGAAAATTCTTCGACGTATAAAACATTTTATTTATTAATTTATTTTTATACATCTAATATATTTTTTAATTTCTTAATTTTGTATATTGCGGATTTCATTACATTCTAAATGTTCTTTTTTTTTTTGTTAATTATTGCATAAAATTTGAACTAACAAATTGTAGTCATTCGGTGATAACTGATTAAAGAAGTTGAAATTTCTGGCACTCTTCACTCTTTTCTATATCCACTAAAGGCACATACAACATAATATAATACTAACGATTTTCGCTGCTATTAATAATGTGTTTAGATAAAAATAATGAAAAAAAAAAAACGGGTTTTGTAGGTCTATTGTAGTAGAGTGACACGTTGCAGGAACGTTTTTGGACGATAACGTAAATCGTAAAACATAATATCTCCCCTCTTTTCGAGCGGTCCTTCTTCCCCATTGCACGTATTGTTATATATTTTAATATGAAATCATGGGCAGAATTATAATGCACGTCAAATGTCCGATTATAAAGTTTGTTAAAAAAACGTATTAAATCAGTTTAAAATTAATCTCGGCCGTTCGAAATATGATCAACTGTCGAACTTTTCCATTATTTTTTCGATTATAAAACAAGAATAAGCACCTACAAAACAAGTTTAAATTTTCCAAAAAGCCTCTCAAAGCAAAATCCCAATAAAATGTTAGTTAAAATTAGAGGCATAAAAAACAAGGCTGAGGAAAGTTCTAAAAACTAAATATGGGCTAGTAAAAGAAAAAAAATAACTTAAATTAGTAAAGGAAATAAAAATCAACTTTCAACCCATTCAAAGTTTAAAAAAAACATTAATTTATTTCAACTTATAGTATAGGTACTGGTAAATACAAATCTATTATTTGATTACTAATAGTTTTAGAAAAATAATGACAGTGCTAAACACATTTTACGATTTTTGGTTAAGTCCCCGATGCAAGGTAAAAATGTATAAAATATATGTTAACCATATACTTAGGTGCAGGCAACCTACTACAGAATGTTATCTACTTATCAGACATAGATTTTGGCTCCAAAATGTAGAAACTACCTGAGGTACCTGAGGACGATATATAGGGCAGTCTTACGAACGAAGCCCAAAAGTCTGGTTAATGTAATTTTTGTAAAAAAAAAAAAAAAAAAAGGAAAACAATAACGCATAACAATCAAGGAATAGGAGAATACATTAGATAATCGATAAACCAATCAAGGAAACTAATTCAAATCAAGAAAAATATGGGATTTTGGAAATTATACTTTTTCAAGACATTTTGTTCACTACTTATTTATATTAGTTATATTCAATAATCACTTTACCTACTACACCTATTTATGTGATGGATATAGTGTCATTTATCTCTCAAATTCACGGTGTACAATACTACATAAAGTCCTCGATATTTCATCAAAAGTGAAAAAGTTTTTAACAAACTTAACATGGAGAATTGTAATTCTACAAATAATAATTAAACGACGAATATTACATTATTCAACCACCGCCTAATGGCGTAAAGGACTTGTCGAGATGATCTATTAAATTATAAATCTGACGGAAAATAAATGATTCGTCACCGGTCTGGAGATTCGAGTGCGGGTTGTTTTCTCTGATTTTTTCTATTCTTACGAGTTCATATTGTAATGGTGCGGCAAAGGAGGACGACGACGTACTTCAACGGGACCGACCGCGACATGACGCACACGCATGTGCCGGGTCGGCAAACACACATGCTTGACCCTGTTCCTTCGTCCGTCGTCGACCCTTCGAGTCCTGTATAGGTACAACCCTACCGGCGAGAAATTTCGCAATGCACGCGCGTAGAGGTTAAGTGCTCCCCCCCACACCCTACATCGCCGTCACTATCCTCAATCCCTGGAGTACTTACACTTACATGTGTATATATACCTATATATAATATATTTTACGTGACATTCGCATTAAGTGAAATTATCCCTGTACGGAGAAACTTGTCGTCTACTCTTGAACTTTGACGGAGGAAAAATCGGATTTTTTTTTTTTTTTTTTTATTTCTGTGGAATAATTGGAAATCCATGAATATGTATTTTTTTAATATTGTTGTCAGAGATGGATAATATGAGAAGTTTGTTCAGCCACTATATTCGCTGAAAAGATACGATAAAAGTGGGGCCCATATAGGGTTACTCGAATTTCTTGTTAAACATTTTCCCCCTCCAGCGTTGTAAAAAAATACTTTTAATATGTATTTCAATACAATATTCTAAATACTTACTAAAAAGTATTCAAATACATATTTTTAAATACATTTGAAAAAGTATTTAAACACCATTCATATACTTTTCAAATTAAAACTAATAAACGAAATATTTACTATAAAATATTATTATACCTACTACCTACACTGAACCAAATATATCTGTGATTTCAATAAGAATATAGATTAATTTAATAATATGGTTGTTAATATACGTCCAATAAAATGTTTGTGTATTTTGAAATAAAATATGTGTTAATTTAACAGTAAAATAACAAAACGTATTATTGATTTAACAATATTTTTTTATCAATGTCTTGGGTAAAATTGTCAAATTGAATACAAATTTATTTGAATTAACAAATATTTTGTTAATTCAATTATAAATATTTTGTGTTTCTTTATTTCTTCTTCTTCGTAGAACAAATGACCATTTGTCAATCAAAATAGTCAACTTAAACAGAATATTTTTCAATTTAATAACATAATATGTTATTAGTATATATTAGGTATAACATGATATTATTTTATTATAATAATAAAAACTGTATTCATTTTACAAATTATTTTTATTAAATTATAACTTACATATTTTGTGAAATTTACAAAATGAATTTGTTATCGTAAACACATATTTTATTAATTTAACAATATAACTATACATTAAAATAATAAAAATTGTATTATTTCAACAAATATTCGTTTGTTTAAATTTGATTATTGCATATTGTTAATTCTACCAATGATATTTGGTTCAGTGTATACATTATTAAGTTTGACTAATGCAAATGTGAAATACTGAAATGCACAATAAACATTGTTTATCTATCTCAATGTTGATACATGCATTAATAATTTATTGATAAAATTGAATTGGGATATAAGAACATTTTATATTTATATTTATTTATTATTGAGATTATATTAATGACATTATAAATACCTATTATTTATTGTAAAAAGAAACAACTTATAATAGATAAATAGTGGGTATATATATATTATTGTATTATTGTATTTGGTATATTATACATTATTGTTTATTAACATGTAGGTAATATTGTTTAATTTAAAGTAAAAAAACATACAAATATATATTTTTTAATCAAATGATTAATGAACTATTACATTTAAATTGTATGATTTTTTCAAAGTTTGCATTGAACATCCTACCTCTTTTTTTTGTCAAAATTACACCATAAATACCACCATCAATCACCATAAAATCATCAGATACATACATCATACAAAAATGAAAATGAAAATTTCTATATGAAAAAAAGTATTTAAATAAAAGTATTTGAATTTCTGCAAAAATACAAAAAAAGATTTAAAATACTTCCTATTGATTGTATTTAAAAAGTATTTTAAATACACTAGAAGTATTTAAATACTTTTACTCAAATACTTTACAACACTACCCCACTCCCAATCATCATTAGTTTCTCCATCCTTGATTTTTAGTTAAAACAATCTTGTCAATAGAGAAAAAAACAACATTTTTTTTTAATAGTTATTATTCTATTACAATTTATAATAATTTTAAATTCAATGTTTAAAAATTACTTCATACAACCTTTAATGTCCTTTCAGTTGAATCCAATATTACCTACGAAATATTTTCTCAACAGTAATATTAGAACACTTTAATTTTATCAAAATAATTGGTAGTTAATACTCAATAGTCTAATGACTAGAAAGATAACGTTTTTTTTAAGTTTATTATGTAATTAAAAACTATTGTGTATTATAGAAAGTGTATTGATTTATAATAATAATTTGGTTTATCTGGTATTTGTGGTAGGAAGGAGTGCTCTGTACTACAGGCTGCTGTAGTAATACGATTGTGCATGGTACGGTTTTGTAAGATAGGATTGGGATATATAATCGATACACAATGATTAAATAAGACATAGTAAATTGTAATTTATTTGTAACATGATTTTACACCGATCGAAATGTAAATTATGAAAATTTACACGAAAATTCTTTCGGTTGATGCGGGGTGTTTTGATACTACCGCCTCGTATGAATAATAAACACGTTGATAGTCGGTTAAAGATATAATCGTTTTTATTAAACACGTCAATAGTTATTTATACAAACGTTTATGCATGCATTCTATTTACAATATATATAAGCAGACGGGGGATGCGTCCGTAGGGTAAAAAGTACAATTTGTTCCCTAGAG
>JAIPRL010007987.1:0-21647 GCA_025469235.1 Pemphigus obesinymphae | reverse complement strand
CGATCCCTAGAAAAAAAAATGATATGAGTTATGTATACTACACCGAAGCTACGCTCAGAATCGTTTTATTGAATGCAATGATTTATCATTACTTTCAAATTCAATACATCCACCAAAAGTACCCTGCTCAGTAGCGGAGTGCATCTACCAATACTGACACCCGGCGAGCGAAGTGCTTCCATAACCTACTGATCGGCTTTTTATTTTTTAGGTTAATTATTTTCAGTTAGGAAAATTATATATCATATAGGTGTTTGTGATTACAAATATTTATGGAAAAGTTTTAGCCATCATTATCTAAATTGACATCAAACAAATTTATCATAAAATTAAGATTGTAATTTTAAAACTTGAATCTAAACAACAAATTTAAATATTTTATCTTTTATCTTTATTTAGATATTGTTTTATCAATTATTTTTTATCTTTATCTAGATAAATTTGTAGTTATCTATGTTCAACACTGGTCCTAATGTCTATCATCTTCCTTAGTTCATTAAATACCCATTTGCATCTACCGTCAACCTCAATTATTCCCATTCGTTCTATGATTTTCAACTGAGAGACTTTCATTCAATGTAACAATACTTAAGGTCCTTTATTTGGAATAGTACTTTTTCTTCTTATGATATAGGCTGTAGTGTTTAACGATGCTCTCTTAAATGCTACTGAAAAATGTGTCCCTTATATAATTATATCCCTTCCTAAATTTCCCTGTTGGGTATCCTTTGAATTTAAAAGTCTTATTTTTGGAAAAAAGAATGCTCACTTAACTTAAAACATACTAAACTCGCAGTATTACACATATATTTTTCTGAGCTTAGAGCAAAATGTAAAAGACAATAAAAAACGGATTATAAAACTAATATCAGCTCTACTGAAAAACACTAACTTCTTCGCCTTTCTATTTTTGAAAATATGAACGGCGTTTTAGGCAACGCCTTTTCATCCCTTCTATAGTTTACCGAAATAATGTCTCTTTGGGGTCTCCGATTGAATTTACTGATCATTAGCTCCGATATCATTTTTATCACCAAATAATATCTTTCATGACAAATTACCATACGATCATCAGTCTAACATAGATTTCTCTCCTAATGATGTTCTTTTCAGTTATATATTTTACATTAAAAAATAAATAAATAAAATGATTAAATTGGAAATCGAATCAAATACTTAATGAAAATATAACTAAAATACGTATTTATGCACATTACATTTATTTATAAAATAATAAATTTAAATTTAAATGTGACATTAAATAAAATTAAAAAACGTTATAATGATACTTTATATTAAAAAAGTTATAATTTATAACTTTGATTTATATAGGTAGGTATTGAAAAATTTTAAAATATAGAGAACTATTAAATAATGAAGAAATATACACGATTGGCTGTGGAACATAGTGCGTAATATATTATATAATATCAAATTTCTACGTGTTTTATTGCGTTAGAACTATAAGTGCGAACACTGATTCTTTCTAAAAGGACCTATTATCAGGTTCTGTAATTTATTTTTGAAAATGATTTAGATTTATTTATTTTTCCCATATAATAAAATTCAGATAAATTATTATGAAAGTATAATATTTCAAGATATAAGATAAAAAATCATTATTAAGTGTAATAAAATCTAGTGAAATAACATTTGAAACTAGTAGGTACGTTATAAAATAATCGTATTTATATTATTATTTTATATACTTATTACATAAGTAATAAGTGGCCGACCCAATATAGTTGGGAGAGAAGGCGAAGAAGATATATTTATTACATCCAATATAATAGTATCAAAACTATCCACTCTATATCGTTTTATAGTATAACTTCATTTGATTTAAAAAAAAAATTAATTTTAATATTAAATATTTTTTCCGAATAAAGTATCGATGTAAAATAATAATTCAATTACTATTTTATCAATATTTTGACAGGTATTGCGAATATTATTGTATTTCTGATGACGATAAGGAGAAAAAAATAATTTCTAAACTCAATTTAAAGAAGCAAGTATAATACCAAAACAATTATGATTTTTTTTTTTGGTTTATCCTGTCAAGAATAAAAGATAAAAATAAAAGCCGCGCAAAGGAAATTGTCTTAACCATCCAGCTGTGTAATTGCATTTCATGTTTTCGAAGTTTTTATTTAAACATTTTTTTTTTAAATTTACAGATTGAATTGTAACTGTTCTTCGGTTAAAAACACAGGATTAATAATATTTGAATATAAAAGCCATTTAGATTACTTATTGGAATTATACAAATATATGAAATTTTGATCGATTTTCATAATTTAGTTATTTAATTTATTTTAAATAATTACTTACTTAAAAGTAATTATTGTTAATCTCCGAAGCAACAACTATATAATATATAACTATAACGACAATCTTAAATAACAGAAAATATTCGTCAATTAGGATAATTATTTTCAAAATGACATTAAAGCTGATCCCGTTCATAATGAGAATATTTTAGTATTTATATGTTATATAGTATAATATACATTTAAATTATATGGGTTACAATCAAAATTCGTTACACTTACAAAGTTTTTCCCTTAAGCTAGTACATATAATATACACAATATTTTACAGTACTATATAAGTTAAAAATACAAGTATATTATATCCTAATTAATTTATTAATCAAACATTATATCATTGAATTGAATTATAATTTTATTAATTATTTTTTAATTTGTACACTTATCAAATAATATATTATTTAGATGTCATGTATAATATATTTTATTATATAGATAAGTATAGATTTTTTGATCATAATAACGGCTTTAGACATTATAGTTACAGAACCACGTATGATAGATTCTTCCCAATACCACCAAAAACTCATGTCACTGTAGAGCTGTCTATTTTGTAATAAAGTGTCACAGAAAATAAAAGCATAATAAAGGCCTATAGTAATTTAATAATTTGTCGAAAGGTCGATAGTATGACGTGAAAAAACTGATATCATTAATTAACTTTTTTTCGGGATTCCACCATTTATTTACAGAGGCCGTTGTGTAATCATAGTATCTTAAGTCAGAATCATAATTTCATACATTCAATCCCAGATAAGAGTAATCTCAAGTAAAAACTACTGTTCATAGCCAGAATATTGTTATAATAGGAATTGAACTCGTAATTTTTGTTATGGTTTAACAAAGTGATGCTTTTATTGTGTCAATCCGTAGTGTCAGAAAGTAAAACTGAAGCTCATCACCCATGAGTGTCGATGATAATCGATGTCACGATGTCGTGATGAAATTAAAATCGAATGAAAAAGGATCTGCCACTTAAAGATAATCTTATCTGAGACAGAGTATAGTTATAAATATAATATTTATAAATAAATAAAATATATATTAAAAAATGAAATATTTAACAATTTAACAATTGAAAGTACCTAATAAAACTATTGTTACAAAAATAAGGGAAAGGACCTCCATGTAATTTTTGTACATTTCCAAAATGTGTATGATTGTTGATAGAAATCTTTTATTTTGAATACTGAACTAATTCCAATTTCTAGAAAAATTAATTAAATTATTGGAACTAGTATCTATAAAACACATTAAACACGAAAAGCGAGGAATTCAATATCAAAAATTATAGATGTATAGACTGGATTAGACCGGGCGTGGTCACATACTAATTTCAATTAACCTATTTTTATATAAAGTATATTTTTATATAAAGTAGTCTTAAAAATTAAAATAAAATTATAAGATATGAGAGTATGTTGTTGATTTATATATTCGGTTTAGGAGGACTATTTAACAAATGAAATAACTTTTTTTTCTTGAATATTTTAAAGTTTTTTTTTTCTTAAGTTATTATTGTAACCCGGCGATATAATTTAAATAGTTTTTAATTAAATCTTAATGATTGGGAATTCGAAATGAGAAATGCAAAACTTTTTTTAAAATTTAAAGACAATTCAAAATAGCCATTTTCTAAATCTGATTTTTAGAAATATTTTGATGTCAAAAACTTTTAATAACGCTGAGTAAATTATTTTTTTAAAATGTTTAAAGTTTATGAAAATGTGAATATTTTTATTGCTTATAGATCAATAGTAATTGTGGGATGCTATTTAATATCGATAAATATATTTTTCATAAAATGCTAACAGATTCAGGATAAACATTTTATCATTATAACTGGGAATATTATACTTATTATCATAATAATTTCATGTTATTGTCGTCAAAAACAATTATTTAACAAGCCAAAATTATATAAAAAATTAAAATTCCCAGTGAGTTTAAAGTAATTTAATTAATATTAACGACGAAATATAAATTATCAATTTATTTCACATTACCCACACTTTATACTACAGTAAATGTTCAGAAAGTTCATTTTTTGTATAGGTATTGTTCGGAACTTTGAAATTATCGATATTTTTTAATAAACTTATAAATTGTGAGTAAGTTACTGCGATTGAATAAAATATTTTTGAATATTTAAGAATACGAGTATATCCTGTTAACAAAAACATTTTCAACATTATATATATAATAATAGTATTATATATTTATATATGTATGTATATACATATATATATATATATATATATATAGATAATATATTAGTATTTACATATTAGTCATCTACAATTATAATAGTTATTGTAGTTTTGACTTTCAGTCAACTGAAATAATATATAATCTGTATCTTATCAAACTTTAATATTTAGCTATCGCTAGTAGCGACTCGTGGGTGAAATATCTAGTTTTACACAAACAAAAAATACTACGGATTAATAACAAATATATTACAAATATTACATTATGTTATTTATTCTAAAATGTAAATTTAATAATAATAATAAATTAATATAAATTCAATTAATAATTATAATATATTCCGATATTGGAAATATTGGCAATTTTATAGTTATTAAAAAAAAAATGTTAATAAAATAAATTAAATTATAGTAATTATTTTAGTGCACATCAATTTTTATACAAGAAATATTTTTTTTTAAACAGTTTTTGATTAAGTAAAATTATTTAAAAATTATTAATTACCTAACTTTTAAATTATAACTTTCTTGTTTATTTTTGACTATTTTTTGTAAATATATTGCATTTTGTATTATTAGTATTTAACACCATGCAAATTCCTTGAATTTACGTGTTATTACTTAAAATGTACCATCATATTATTATATTATCATAATTATTTTTCATTTGTCATTACCCTTCCTAGAATTTATTTTTTGTGAAGTCAAATATAATATTCCCCTCTTTTTATAAAATTTAATCTTAAATTTTCATAATATTATAATAATTAATATTATGCAGTTACATACCAAAGTTGACTCTTCTAAATGACATCAATGTTAATTCAATTATTAATAAAATACCTATTTATTAAACCACTATATACCTATAAGTTATTTTATCCTTTTCTCTTTGGTGTGTGTATATTATTTTTTTTAAAATCCTTATATCAGTATATTTCGCACATTATTTTGTTAACTTTAGTCTAGTAAAAATCATTTATTAGGTGTATATTATAAGATACAAGCTATAATGGTTTAATGGATATGACAGTTATATTATATATTTTATTTTAATTAATATAAGAAATAAATTATGTTCACGAATGACGATTTTACCGACAAATAATGTGTTTTATAATTATTTAAACGATTGATAGAATTACAGATTTGAAAACTTTTAAATTTGAATATTTAATAAACATTAGATAATACATATTTAAAACCACAAAAAAAAAACTGACAATATTTGTGCAGCATTTTCGGACTAGACCTGACTTGAACCCGAGACTTTTTTTCTCAAACTATCTATACATTATCTATCAGCCCACATATTGAAGATTACTTTTCAGTTAAAACTACAGGCATATAAATACAGTAGGAGAATGTGGGGTAAAGTTTACACTCAAGGCAAAGTAAAAATCGCACGTTTAAATTCTCCCCTCCAAAAAAAAAACAATAAATCAAAATGTGTTTAATATGTTTGTTTTTATATATACTCTCTGGGAAAAAATTATTTATTTCGTTTTAATCGTTAACAACAATGTTATTATCAAAAATCTAATTTTCCCTCCAATGTTGTAAAAATTGTGTTTATCAGAAAATTGATTTTCCAATGTATAAAATCAATATTATCATTCAAAAATTTTGCATAACTCAAGATAAGGTTAATAATTTTGTAAAATTTGTTACAATTTTTACTTTTATTTATATGGCTTTATTTAATACTAGTATAATGAAAAAAAGTCAATTGGGGCAAAATGAATTAAAAAAATTGTATGTTGTTATTTTACTACTCAAAATGATCATATTTTTTTTCTTTGAAAGAACAAATTAATTAAATTTTAATTGTTTACTATGTTTTAAAAGTAGTATATCTTTATATAGGCATTAAAAAAATAATAACACAATATACCTATTATAAGAATTTGAATAATATTTGTTTTTATAGCTTATAATTATGTCTATAGGTACATTTAATTAAGTTTATGAAAAGGAATAAATAAAAGTAGATTTGTATTCTATTTTATCCTTTTCCATAAATGTTTGCATTTTCCCTATACTGTTATTCACATTGTCACAACTATGTTGAAATTTGAAATATTTTCCAAGTTTAAAAAAAAAAATTCATAATTAAATATTGATTTAAAACTAAAAACATAATCTTAATAATTTAAATTGTATTAAATTTGTGATAAATTTTCCGACTATATATTTCCAACAATTTCTAATTTGCCGACTAAATTCAGAAAAACTCCTTAAGCGTGGTAAAGAAGCGAAAAAAAGTCATCAACTTTCTGTTTTTGTTTTTTCCGACTACATTCCTGTGATAGTTGGTTTGGGGGTAGGGTGTAATCACCTCTGATAACAAATATAATATTGCAATGGTATTTTGATGTTTTACTTATTTATGTTGCTTAATAACTTTTGTATGCATATTCAGTATTTTTATATATTTATAATATGATATTTATTAGAACATATGTTTTATTTGCTTTTTATAATCAATCACATAGGTCATATATTTATTTGTGTTTTCCATAAAAAAATAAATAAACAATATTACAATAATAACACATCACTTATACTAAAATTATGAAAATTTATTAACACATATTTTTAAACCGTTATAGAGTTATAAAATTGAATAAATGTGTACCAAATTATAAGACTGATTGTACTTATATTTTATTAAAATACCAATAATATTCATCATATTAGTAATTAATAAATATAAACAAATAGTTACTATTTTTTAAAAAATAATTTGTAAAACTAACAGAAATATATTTGTGAAATAATTCTTCACGCTCTTTCTTTATTTTTTTTTAGTCCCGGAATTCATTTACCTTATTCCAAAATATTCATTATTATTTTATTCAATTTAATATGTTTATAAATATATGAAAAAATATATTCTTGTTTACATAATTCAAGAAAAGTCTTGTTCGTTATATAATATTATAGAATAACATAATATAGAAATTATAGAATATAAATAAAATCCAAGCATCTATTAACTGTAATGATTACACTGTAATGATTGTGATATCTTACAAATATATTTTAAAATCTTAAATTATTATTATAGTAAATTCCAAAATTTTTTATATAAAACATAATGAATATTCACACTTAGAATTTAATATTCAATATTCTATAAATGTAAACATAATATGTAATTATATTTTTTAATGTTATTTTTAATAATATTTACATTGTGTTAAAATAATAATTAAAAAATAAATAAATACGAGTTATGTAATTTGATTGAGACTTATACAATATAATATATATTTTTCTTAATAGGTATTCTCTATCTGTATCTGCAATATTTATGAATTAATTTTATTTCAAAAATTTAAAATTTAAATAAAGTGTATATATGAAAAAAAGAAAATGGTAAATGTCTTTAAAATGCACATAACAAGCACATAGCACATACAAAATATAGTACGAAAAACAACTAAAAACAATTTAAAATACAAAACTTTCAATTGTATTATCATCTAAAGGTTATATATATACTATACGTGAAGTTTATTTTTTTAATTTAATTTTTTTTTTCAGGATTTTTCAAAACATATTATGCGTCTACAAAAATAAATATCTGATTTATTGAAAAAATATTTTATGCGTCGACGATACGGTACTTATACAATTGGCTACACAGTTTTGTGTAAAGAGAAAACGCGGCGTCGTCTTCTAGTGACAAAGTTGTTTATTGAGATATTTACACGGAAAAAATGTGGCCCGAGAATAAATGTGGCTCCAGCACAGCTGATCGCTCAAGTATGCGCAGCACTACGATATTATGTAGGTATATGTGTTAGTGAAGCCGCGTTCCCAAAAAAACGTGTAGTTTACGAATATGAAGGTCAAATATATTATTCGTTATGACTCGCGTATATTGACGAATAATCGTATTCATCGATTACACGTATAAACATCTCTTCAAATGCGACTACTGATCGTATACTGTACCAAATGGCAAATATTCGTCGCGTCGTAGAAACACGATACTATAGGATTATTTATTTTGCTGATAACGACAATTTTAACTCGGGTCACTTTTACCGAAAATCTGTGGGAAGGTGGCCAATACGGAATAGCAAGTAACGAACACCGAATATTCGTGCAATTACACCGTTCCAGGGTTCACGATTATCCATGAATAGAGAACAATCGTGTACTACGTGAAGTCGTGGAATCGCGGCTTATCAAATATGGAGAGATAATACTCTATGGATTCCAGCTCGCTTAAATAAGTGGCGTTGTGTACGGGCAGGGATTAAAGAGGGCCCCTTATACAAATGGTGTATTCTTATACCGTCCAGTATATATTTATATATATTTAGTTTTATATATTATGTTCAATCGTATAGCCTGTGCCTTATGTGGTCTTTGCGTCTTGGTGCATCATTCCATCCAGTGGGTTTCCATACGAGTTGATATGTGGTTCATAATCGACGAAACGGTATTTGACTGGCATGGGATTCCTCAGATCAGCGGTCGATCGTCAATTAGCTGATGGCGCTGCTACGGCTAGCCGCAAGAGTCGTCGGTTCTCTGATTGTCGGTGGAGACAGCGGTTTTCAAGCGAGTAATCGGCGTTCGTGTTGCCGAGTAGCTACTTGCTGATAATCGACACTTATAACGGTAGCGCTGATTACTGGCCAACTAGCTGGTATTTTTCGTTTATTCTTCTTTATTCGGTTAAAATAGTTTGATTTTGGGAAATGTAAGACGGCATAAGGCATTCTTATGCCATCCTACAATGCAAAGCAGGCAAACTTCAGCCCGTTGTCCCTTCGACGTTTCTTCGATCAAACTACATTTGTTACGTTTGATCAAAAAACGTCCGATATATAATCCCGTTGTCACACCATGCACTGGACAACAACGTTCTCCGGACGATTTTCGCTGTTGTCCATCATCCAATTGATTCGGATGGGCTGTCTATAGAAAGGTATATTTCCTATAAAATATTCATTGACGCCTCATCCGAGAAAACCTACTCCTAGTTGTTCCTGGGTGGAGTTTTCATATGTGTCTTCAGCACCTGGTTGACCGTATTGGTCACCGTATGGTCACCATCAGGTGAAACACGTTGTTTCTGTTGTTTCTGTTCAACTTAAATTATCCATTCGTTCTTTGGCCATAGACATCTGGTCCATGTCAAACCGTCCCTAGGATTTTCCTGTGGTGGCAGTTTAGCAAATGCACTCCCCCTGATTGGTCGTTTGGTCGTCATTTATTTGGCGACCGCAACTCATCAACATAGGTTATTTCGCCCGTGGCGAGTTCGTCTTTAGCGACACGTGGTCATTTGTTCTCTCGGGCACATTCTCGTGTATCCTGGCAGTTGTGACACCGTCACAAACAGGACCTCGGTGTGTGAATTGTTGATTAAATTGGCTGTCATGTTTATCGTATATTTGGAATCCGACTTCTTTACGACAATCTATTATTTAAGGGCTATTTTGGGGTTGACATACTGTCCTGTTACAGCGTATTACAAAACAATTCGTATAAAATTAATCTGCTTTTAAAATTAAAGTAGCTGCTCAAAACAATTATTACGGCAATCAAATGAATCAATCGTTATTATACTTTTTTTGGGATACAAATGTTAACCAAAACAATTGTAAACTATTTATTTCAATTTAAATATTGTATTTTACACATTTAAAGATGTATAAGTTGACATTTTTATTGACTATGTTTTTTGTTCAAAAATAAATAATAAAAATGTATTATGTATAATGTATATTATTTATCGGATACTGAGAGTGCATTATAGTTAAAATTAATACATTAGTTAGAAACAGAAAATAAATAGTATTTTAAATGTTGGATTTTATAAATTTACTGATTATAATGATAATGTATGAATACATAATATCAAATTCCACCAATATTTATTGAAATATAATATATATATATAACATCATATGAAATCATTTATATAAATGTAATCAGATACATTTGAAATTTTCAACAACTTATAATATTATGAATTTTTTGATTATTTTTTATTTTATGTCACGAAAGATAATATATTATAAATTATAAAACTAGATATAAGGTTAAGTATGAATTTCACGGTATGTACTCTTCTACTCTAAATTATATTTAACGGAGTATTCATCTAATTTGTTTTTAGAATGTTATTTAGAGTTTTTTTTTTCAAATTACAAGTTAGTATAATACATATAAATCGAGATGTTTTTGGAACAAATTGAAAAAAAATATAAGATTACAACCCGAAATACAAAAATCTTTTATTCAAAAATGTATAATTTAATTAAGTGGCATAAATGTAATTTTGTTTTTGTCAGAATTTAGTTTATTACCTATTTATAAATTATATTCTAATAAACAAAAAACAATGGATAATATAATGGTATATGTAGATTGAGTTATATTAATTATTTTTTTTTATAATAATGTACAAAGAAATTTATTGAGGCATTAGTTTTTAGACAATGCCAGTACTTAATGCCTTATAAATAATTTAAAACATACGTAAATACAAAAATATACATTATATATACAAAATAAATACAATTTATCGAACTAAAATGTTTTTTTTTTTTTTTTTTTAATAATTTGTTGTATATTCACTTTGAGTAAATTAAAAATTAAAATTCTTAATATGAAAATATAAAATAAATACTTTACAACAAATTGAAATATTAAGAAAAAAAAAAATAATTATTCAGTGTACATTCAGAAACTTGTGAATGTACATTTATTTTTCAGTTTTACAATTGGTATTAGATAATTTATTTATATGATAGTGAAATTATTATCCATTTTATCAGCATTTTAAAATAAATTTAAAATTAATTGCCACATCTGATTGCTAAACTTCGTATTTTCCCAATGAAAATATGAAAAATTATTTCAATACCTCTAACTCTATCAAAAACTCTATGTTATCATAATTATTTTTATTATTATAGTTTAATTGTTATATCATATTATACATTATTATACCTAACTTATCAAAATTTGTATTGAATAATGGCCGTCTTTAAAATTGTAATTCATTATAAAATAAATATAAAAATAAAATAATATATTATATTATAAAAGTTATACTTGTGTCCTCGATTACATATGAGTTCAATTTGTAATAAAGCTTTAAAAATAATGATCTTTATCAGAAGAATTGCTATTGAATTTCGTTTCTCCTCTTATATCGATGCACTGTATTGCTCATTAGTTTGCTATATTCTGGAATACGGATCAGTAATATGGGACCAACTGCTGATGATAATGGTCAATTAGATAGAGTTCAATAGAAGTTTTTTAGATTTACTAAATTTATGCTGTAATTTAATTGCACTGATCAAAATTATATTTCTGTTATGAATTTCTTAAATCTAAGTTCCCTGTATGATCGTAGTGTTTAGACTAGTTTAATGGTAATATTGATATTCCCCAATTACTTTCCGGGATCAATTTTCATGTTCCATCTTATTCGACTTATAATGTTGATTCTTTTTACGTTTTTAAGTATAATGCATCTATGCGGAATTCAGTCTACTAATCCGGTTGATGAGGCTTAGTAACGAGAACCCATCCATAATTTTAAATTAACTGTAACATTGAGGTTAATTGATAATATCACCATACTGTGTGATAAGTGTGAACAAATTTGGAGTGATTATATCACAATATAAATTATGTAATTAAAAAATGTAGTGTAGCGTGTGTGTGCAGTAAGAAATTTTTTTTAAAATAATTTATATAAAAAAAAAAGTTTAATAACAAGTCCACTTAAATTTTAATTGAGTTTTATACATGTTATTAAAACAAATTATAGAATAGCTGATCAAGTGAGCTCACATCATCAACTGATGGTAAAAATACCAACTGGTGATGTTAACAACAAAAGGAGAAGCTGGTCACAAGGGGAAATCTTACAACTGAACACCAAAAGTGTAAGCCAACAAGAGTTTATGTCTAAAATATCTTTGTAAATATGTGAATTATTATAAAATTGTAAATCTGATACACCAAGAAAATGCTGAAAATTAAGAAATGTACCATGGTTTCAGTAACCAAAAAAAATAATGGGGGCGCCCGGAATGCACATATATAATATATCCAAAGAACCAAAATAGAGTATCGGAATGTAAGATTGGTGTATTGGTATAGGATGCCCTCAACTCTACAAATTTAGAAGTCACCGCAACATTTTATGTTTATTTTTGAGTTATATTAATTTTGTTTTTGTAGCATATATCTTATTGAAATGTTTTGGATATTTTTTTTTTTGTGAAATTATTATTTTTATAAATATTTACACTGTAAATATTTAATATGTTATTGTTTTTTTTCCGCTTTAATATCTATATTTGGATTTATCCCGTTATATAAATACATATAAATAAATAAAATACATTTCGTAAAATAAACAATTATAATATTTGCTCAAAGAGTTATTCATATTAAATAAATTTTTATCAGGTTATTTTATTTTTTAAGTTGGCCATACGTACAAAATTATATTTATATTATATTTAGAAATAAAAAATTCTATGTGCTAGAACAATGTAATGTTCAATATCAAAACTGACTATCGATAGAACCTCTTAGTTTTTAAGGAATTTTTTTATAAATATAATTATTTTTATAATACATTTTACGCTTTCCAAGAAAATTAAATTAATATACTTAAAACTAAACAATTTTATTACTTTTGAATCTTAATATATTTATTTTTTCTTGAAACTTTTTTATGTAAAAGAAGTCAAATAGGAGTTTTGAAATAAAAATATTTTTTGATAGAAAATTTGATTGATGCAAAAATGGTTCTTTGCAGAGATATTTTAATATGATTTTAAGCATAAAAATATAGTATATTTTATAAATGTACAAGAAATAACCAAAAAAAAAATGTACACTTCACTCGTCAGGTATCAATAAAGGTGGAAGCACTTATCGAATAGGATACTCTTGGATGTATTGTATTGGAAAGCAATGATAAATCATAGGAATCGAAAAAAAGATTCTGAGTACAGCTTCGGTGTACTACATAACTATTAATATTAATAATGTTATTCAGGAAGTTTAACGTTATATTAAAAGAATAATCATAGAAAAAAATGGGATTTAGTATGACTTTATCTACATGGTGCAACCGGACTATTTAACAGGTGCAATAACATTTTTTCTATTGAATATTCTAAGTTTTTATTTTTTTAAATTAATATTATAGCATAACTTTTATAATTGAAATATGTTTTAATTCAATTTTAATATTTAGGAATTCAAAATAAAAAATGTAAAATTTGATTCAAAATTTAAAAAAAAATCGAGCCATTTTGTAAATCCGATTTAAAAAAAAATTTTCATGTCAAAAGCTTTAACTAACATTGTGTCATTGAACAATTTTTAAAGTTTGTGAACATGTGAATACTTTTGCTGCTTATCGATCAATAATAATTGAGAGGTGCATTTTATATCAAAAAACATTTTTTTCCATTAAATGTGGTCTGATTCATGATAATAATTTTATAATTTTAACTACGAATATATTATTATCATAATAATATTATGTTATTATCGTCAAAAATTATTGTTTAACTAAGAACAATCCAAAACTATATATAAATAACAATTTTCATCGAGTTTAAATTGATTTAGTTAATATTGACAATGAACAATTAAATTATTTAATTAATATTAAAAAATTATTTTTATTAATAATAAAGAAATATTTCACATTACTTACATATTATATTACAATTATAAAAGTACAGTATTTTGTGTAGGTACCTTTTAATATTGTTGTCGACTTTCAAATAATCGATGGTATATAATAAACTGTGAATAAACTACTGGTGACTGAATAAAATATTTTTGATTTGTTTAATAATACCTACCCATGTTATCTAATATTATATATTTAAAATGCATTTGTAGTGATGTCGTGTGTTAACAAAAACGTTTTCTACATACATTATAATATTGGTACCATCATTAGTCATTCACAATTAAAATTATTTAATATTATAATAATTATTTTAGTCGTTACTTTCGGTTCACTGAAATTGTATACGATATGTGTCAAAACAGAATGTAATATTTAGTTATCGCTAACTAATAGTATTACATAGT
The DNA here is from genome assembly GCA_025469235.1 of Pemphigus obesinymphae. Taxonomy (NCBI): domain Eukaryota; kingdom Metazoa; phylum Arthropoda; class Insecta; order Hemiptera; family Aphididae; genus Pemphigus; species Pemphigus obesinymphae. The sequence goes on along the minus strand of JAIPRL010007987.1, from coordinate 6,991 downwards.
TTAAAATAATATACATATTACAGTATTATAGGTGTAATACACATGCATATGTACCGATAAATTAAAAAAAAAAATTTGACATACCTACATACATTGATTATAAATTGTAATATCGTACACTTATAATGTATAGTATACCTACCAAAAGTATCATTTTACATACAGTTTTATATGATTATATAAATCACTCATCCGCAATACTGTTAGAGTAGAGCAAAGATAAAATATAAAATAAAATATATTTAGGGTTCACAATTTATTTTAAAATAAATAATTAAAAAAAAAAACTACTAGGTAATGAATTACAATTTATTAGGTTACATTAAAATTTAAATAATTGACCAATTTTGGTATAACAATGTTAACAAATTATTTAAATCGGTATTTTACCTTTTATTTCGATCTGCAAGATTCAAATTAAAGTCGCTTAAAATATACAAGAAATATTAGAATTTACTTATGGGATTGATTATAGCGGAGTATTTGTATAAAATCTAAAATCAATAAAATATTACATATAAACAATATGTAAAGCAAAACTCCCAGACCAAAAAATGAAATAAAAATGACAATAAATAAATTTAGTTACAAGTGATTTTAAAATATATAATTTAGAAAACGTCTTATAAATTTAATATCATAAATTGAAAAATACTAGTTGATTAAAAATTATAAAATTACATAGATTATGTATAGTAAATATTTTTCAGGATACATATTTTATATTAAATTAATATAATAATAAATAAATAATATATTTTAAATTCTAATATATTCAATATTAAAGTATGTTAATTCAGTATTAATTATAGATTTTTTATTAGATCAATAACTTTCATCAATTTAATAATAAATTGTAATACATAAAGAATACTAGTAGTAATACCTATGTATAAACTAAAAATAAAACAAAATAAACTAAACATAGAAAAGTACTTCAAATATTTGGTTGAAGACTGGTTTAGCTAATATTTATGCAAATCCAAGTCATATTTAAATATGGGTAGTAAATTTGAGACGGATGATTTTAAAAATGAAACCTTTTTTGACATATATTTATATATTTTAAAATTTGTTATGTACTCATAATTTATTACTCACAAAATAAAACAATATAATTTAATATTAATAAGCCATTTCAGTAATATCAACGAATAACTTTAGAGTATATAATAATTTAAATAAAAATAACAGAATCTGTTCTCTAGACACTATTCACCAATATATTTTTAAACCGAGAAGAATGCTGAATTAATACGATAATACCTCAGAATACTGTGATATTACCATACTTTATGAACAATAAATATATAATACTATAAAGATAACGAAAATTATTTTTATCAAATTGGTAATGTATGTGCATTTTATGTGTATTTGTATATTCTATGGTATTTGATGAGTTGGCAGGTGACCCAAAGGTAATAAGTTTATTTTGGGTATTAGATTGCATTTTAGGTACTTTTGCCTGTTGATATTATTCAGTATTTTAATTATCACAAATAATTCTGTATGTATGTAACCAACTTTAAATATGACATACCTACTTTATTTATTATGCAGTCTATAACTATAAGTTACAACCTTTGAAAATGTACCATCAGTAGGAATAAGCAACAATATTGACTAATGAGTATATGTAATTATTGTAATAACTGTCAATTATACCAGCTAATGTAAGAACAATACAAGAACATTGAAATATCACATCTTTAAAGTACTAACTAGATAATTTTCTACCTGATAGATATCACTTGGGTACAAAACGGTCCCCAAAGGGATTAATTCATACCCGACAGTAAGTTCAAACCGGGAAACAATTTGGAACTATGTGAGTGGTTTTTAGGATGGTCGGTGCTGTTATGGGTCAATTTAATTGGATATATATACTCTGCTATTACAGTCTACTAAGCAGAATAATAGAATGTGTCATAGGGGGATAAAATAGCAGATGAAGAGATTGCATATTAGTCAAATATTAAAAGATACTGACTGATGATTAGATTAAGAGGTAAAAAAAAAGCGGATATGCATGAGAAGTGCAAAATTTCTACCAACCAGCCGTTATACTATTAATAAAAAGAAGAAAAAAAAAGATGATTAATGAATTAAAAGTTAACTTTAAAGTAATAGTTTTGCGTATTTATCTATTTTTTCAATTATGTTACATCCTTAACCAAGTAATTACCATAAACGATTATCTAAAAGTAAATTATATAATAATAAGTATTTAACATACTTACCCAAAATAATTTTTATTGATGTTATTGTGAACATTAAGTAATGAATCCCAAAATGATTCCAAAAATACCAGAATATCATTGTCTGAAACAAAAATATATGTACAATAAATTTAGTGTATATTCGATTTTGTAGTTACTACTAAAAAAAAAAAAAAAATTAATAATGATAATAACAATTATAATATATATTTTTATGAAAATAGTAATAAATAGGAAAAATAATTATATTTAGGTATATTTATAAAATTATTTAACCATTTATCAATTTTTATGAGTAAAAATTATTTTTCTGGTATACATTTTAAATCAGTGAACTTATCAATCAATAATTTAATAGTTTATAATATTAAAATATATTTTAATTCTGTATTTAAATATTACATCGAATAAATAAAGAGCATTCATAGAACTTTAATGTTTTTCAGGAATTATATTTGAAAATAAATTACAGTTCAAAATAATTGAATTGAAGGTTTTCAAAACTTCGAAACATTGTTTTCACGTTTAATTATTATTTTAAAAATAAATATATATTGATATAGTGTTAAAAATATTTATTATTATAACAATAAATTATATTAAACTGCAAATTTGTAAATTACTTCAAAAATGTTTTCGGTATCTTTAAGAAAAAAATGTTTCAAATTATCTGTTATACTACATAAATTTAAACATTTCGTAATTTAAATGGAATTTTATTTAGGCGTTGGTTAGAATATAATTAATTTATAAGAATCAATATAAAATGCTGATGCTTGGACGATAGTTTATAAATATATCATTTTTTTGAAGAATAAAGTTGAGAGTTATTAAGAGTATTTCTATAGAATTGAATGGACAGTTTATGTCGTTATATAGACAGATAAATTCGAAATAAATACCTAAATAAACAAAATAACTATAAATGTTTAATGCATGATATTCAGAAAAACTGATACAAATTCTTTTCTTATGAGAAATAATACTACACAATAGCAGATGCCGGTTGATAAGACACGGAACATTGTAAATCAATATTAAATTTATACGAAATATCTAAAATTCTAGCTTGATGCAAAGACTTTAAGATGAAAATACTTTTTTCTAATAATACCTACTAGTCGTACTAATGACAAATTGATGAAGAAAGATAATGCAGTAATATTATAGTGTGGTTTTAAACTTTATTCGGCAAAATAAGATAAGAAAAAAAATATTTCATTTACACGCTATTGTTATGTTATTTGCAATTCAATTTCAAAACTTTATTTGTGTTTTTAACCATATAACAACTTACTAATGTTATTATAAATTGCAAAACATTGACCAAATTATTAATTCAGTAATATATAAAGATGTATAATGAAAAACTTCCTTTGCAGACTGATATTAAAATTAACAAGCTAATTTTTACTTTATCTAGAGATTTCGGATGATAACAGAATTTTCATATTCAGCTGAATAATATAAACACAAGACAATTATATATTGGATAATTTATATTAGCTAAATATATGTTTAAAATTATCTGCATTGTTCTTGGCTATACCATATAATTACGAAAACAGGAATTTATAATTATCGCTTTTATTAACGAGTAATATATATTATAATCATGGGTTTTATATACACTCACACGATTGCAGAAAGCGTGGTGATAAAGAGGTGACTATAATATTAAAGATAATTTATTATAATAAAGGATCCCGTTTGTTGATAAATTACCGATAACGACGATACCATAATAATATATAATATACAAATATACAAAAAAAAAAAAAAAAAAAATAATAAATATAATACTGATAGCATTAAAAATAATGATTATATTACATATCCAAAATTAAGCAATAAATGGTTACTGATAACTTTTTTTATATTTATAGTCGATATGTCAAACATATATGTACCTTAATTATTTGGATATTCTATAATGTTTATTACAGTTATTCAAATCACAAAAAATGAAGAACGTTTTTAATTATTACTCGAATATTTTTTTAAATATTATTATATTTTTGAAACTCTTTAAATCTGATAATATTTACAAACTTATAAATCGGGTATATAACAATTCGTAACGAGTTTATTTGAAAATATAGGATAATATCATATTATATATATATTATGATATTATGAAATACTACAATAAAGGCAGGATAAAGTGCTAATAGGAATATACAAAATACAATTATGTTAATAATAAATATGCAAATTAATTATTTATAAATACGTAATCTGATACGTTGATCCATACAAGGCTATATGTAGGTAGAATACACAATTTTGGATTATGTTATTTGTATCAGTTTAATCTTACTGTATTAAGATATAAACAAAATTTTAAAAGTAGTTATTTATTAACTATGAAATATTATAAATATCAACATTGGAAATTAAAAATAATTTAATAAGTAAATAAATCATTTTTAAATACACGATTATGTATAATAGTTAATTTTTAAATAATATATTATGAAATTATAAATAAATTAAATGAAAAAAAAGATGGTGGGCGGACTTCGATCTATATATAAAAATACAGGAAAAAATTTACTTTAGTAACCCTTTACGATACTGTGCCACCTGATTATGGCCATCGATAAATTATATCATTATAAGATAGGAAAAAATGAGGTTAACTTGGGGAAATTAAATATAATATGTAGTATATATTATAGTACTTGTGTGAATTAAATAAGACCGTATTATTATAATTATTATTATTATTATATCGTTATTACTCATTACCGTTACTTCACCGTCGACCAGTGCGTTATCCGCAATAAATAATATAACGAATACAATAATATAATTTTCGATACAAACATGGTTAAAGAAAGATTGTATATTGTATACCGTGGTAGCAAATTGGTAGTTGTCGGCGTTATAAGTATATATAAATTATATAATATTTCATATTCCACTGAGAAAAAAGTACGTTAAATTCTGCGGAAAAAAATTCCAAATATTAGAAGGACTCGTTGAGTAAGGAGTATGTACTTATAGGATATTAACTATACCTCTATACAACTAAAAGATGTACATAATGTACAGATTACTTGGAAAAAATGTACATATACTTTTATAATGAATTTTCGTTTTACCAGCTACTCGTTATAATACTTTTTTGTATAACAAAAAAACTTTATTATTAATATTTATACTAAATCAAAATATATGCTCATTTGAAATAATTAAATGTCATTGTAAATATAAAACGCATATTTAAATTTTTCAAAAAAATACTAAAAAATTGAATGAATTTCGTATGTACTAATACGCACCTACTTACCTAATTATAACTATATCATTATATTTTATGATATTCTCCATAATATCTAATATATTTTCACATAATCTAGTGAACCTAGAGTAACCTGAGAAGTTAAAAAAATATCCAGTGCTTACATATGTCTTATATGTAATATTATGTACTTATTATAATATAAACATTTGTGAAAAAATCTCTGACATGTTTAGATATAAAAATTATCTAACTTACCGACTCACAAGATTTTTCTATTATTAATATGGAATATTAATTTCAAAATTTAAGTTAACTTTGTAGGAATAATATTAATTTTCCCATAAGTTACTTTTCAATTAATGTATTAAAGTAATTGAGACTTTCATAAAGATTTTACTTTATTTTAATGCATTAAAATTGTAGATTAGTAATGACTTAAAAATAAATTCAGCATTGTATTTATGTTCATAGTATGGAATATGAATCAATTGATTTCAAATTACAAGTCTTAAAAACTGCAGGGAATAATATTCAAATACCGAAATGTAATATTCAAAATGTTTAAAATTATGATAAACTTCGATTTATATTAATAAAAGTATAAGGAATTCATTTTTGAAGATAAAAGATTATTTTTTGCCTTAAATTTGACTTAAATAATTATTATTATTTCTATAATTTAAAAGTTTTTATTAACATTGAATTTATATACATTTATCCAAAATATACTAATTCCAATGTACATCCATGTTGTACAAAACACAATGTATTTGAAAACATACTATTTCCATTTATTGTAATATTTTTTAGGATTATCAATGTGTTTGATGATCGTATCTAGATTATCTAAATTTTGAATTTATTATTTATTATAAATGTATTAAGAACTGCAGGTTATAGGCAATTTATACTAATACTAAGTTTATACTAAATCACTAACATTTAGTATTTATTTTATCAATGATTAATTTATTTTATATTATATTTTTGATTTATTTTATTATATTGAACAAATATATTTTGTAGTAGATTATTTGAAAAATAATAATAAAAATGAGCATCTTATATCCATAAATTATATCTATTTAGTTTTGAACAACTTATGGTGTATTCGAAAAGTTGATAATCTATCTGTTTCTATCGATCGTTTATTTTCTTGACACGGCGCACTAGGTCCAAATTCCACTATAAATGTCGTTTTCGGACACATTAACTCTGCCGGATATGCTCTATATGAACGAGTCTTAGAGAAGTCAATTCAGGGTCAGTTGTAAACCACAGTGAGAGACGTCTTTTGTATTTCATGTGCCTTAATGGGAACTCTGTTATATATTATTTTCATTAAATATTCTAAATTTTTTCTTAAAGGAGCACACAACACAAAAAATAAGTTTTTTTTATTTGAAAGAATGTTCAATTCTAAGGATAATGGTATAGGTTTTACGTTTCTACTCACATTATTCAATAAGTTATGAGCAATTGAAAAAAGACGTGTGACGTCACTGGGCCTTAGTCATCG
>JAIPRL010007986.1:0-21649 GCA_025469235.1 Pemphigus obesinymphae | reverse complement strand
ACGAATACGAACAGTATATTTTCGGAATATTAGAAGAAAATAAAAAACAAACTAAAATTACAAATTTTTTTCAAAAATAATTTTTATATGTAATATGTATTTACGTTTAATTATTTTAGTTTTTTTTTATCGGGATTATTAAATTTATTCAATAATAAAGTATGTAATATGTAATATGTGTTAATGTATTAAAATCATAGCAAAATATGTAGTAAAATAAAATTTATAAATACGTAATTAATTTTTTTTTCCACTTCGCCTATAAGGTTCATTCGGTTATAAGACTCACTTTGTGCTGGTCCCAAAATGAGTCTTATAAGCGGCGTCTACTGTATATGGGTAATGGTATATTTCCGAAAATTATGTTGGCAGAATATATGATAATATTGTTGTAAATTTGTTAGCTATTTTGGTAAAACAACATGAAATACGAACTGATCGATGGTATCATCGGAGTATTTCATACGGAATTGTCATTATTTTAGACGCGTTAAAAGAGTCCTGGAATGCACGATCAATATACGACATTGACAATATTCCATACAATATTGTTGACTATATATAATATTATAGACAGTGTAGATATTGTAGGACATCCGGTATTGTAATATATAGGTTATATTGAACGTTTGTTCGGTGTATAAATTGACAAAAATCAAAATTTAATAGATACACTGTCAATAGTGTATAGCGTCGTCCTCATTCATTATAATAGTGGTTATAACTGACATATTATATTATACCTTTCAAAAATATTATTTACAATGTACAATGTTATTATTAATCGTATATAGTATTGGATATACGTGCGTATACCATATAATAATATGTATACGTTGTATATATGTTTACATAGATGATACGGGAATCTCTTTTTTTTTAATTTGATCGCATATGGATTATTCGCAAACAATAATTATTATTATTATTCCAAATGCCCCGCATTCCTGCAATATTTGTAAATGTTAAGAGGATATTATTATGCTATACCCGCATTTTCTGTCTCCGTCCATCTATTCGGCAATGTAACAAAATTATACAACGCAAAATTGAAATTATGGCGTTTTGGTTAGATTTAGAGTTTAAAAACCTATTATCAAATTTAACGAGAAGAATAATTTCGAGTGAACCTCGTGGGCTTTTTGTAAAATATTGTCAGTAAAAAAAAGTTACGGCATTTTTAGTTTTCGATATTTTTAAATAGTTATAATTTTTTCGTCAGACGATATTTCACGTGCCCATGAGGTTCACTCGAAAATATTCCTCGCTTTAAATTTTGTAATAGGTGTTTATACTCTAAATGTAACCTAAACGCCAAAATTTTAATTCTGCGTACCTAGTGTGATTTTGCTATATTATCATCTGTTGGATAGACAACAAATGCGGGTGTAACATCCTCTTAAACGCAGACATAATAAATAATGATGTGTGCAGACATATCGGCGGGATAAATCTCGGGCCCGATCTTAAAATATGTAAATATTTCGACGATTTTGAGATTTAAAATGGGTAATTATATTTATTTTTTTTTACCGTTTTGATCGTATCAAATAAATGGCAGTCATCTATATAATATGCGCATATTATATTATATATTGGAGTGCAGACGTATAGTGCCCGAACGACACACGCCCTGCGACATTTCTACGCGGTGACTCGGGGGACAATTACGACGGGATCCGGTTATAGCAAATTAGCAAACGCGATGGCCATTGGTTGTCAAAATGTCGATACGAAAATCGAGCCACGAGGCGCACGAGACCCGTTACCAGCGTGCGCGAAAATGCATTTCGCGTGGTATAGGTAATATACCTCTATTCCACCTAAGAGTCCGCGAATAATTTTAAATTGTTAAAAATTTATTTTATGTACTTATTAAAATTATTTATTATTGAAAATCACAGATATATAGGTACACAATATAGATTTAAAATATAAAATAAAATACTAAAAAGTCAAAATACCATTAGAATGTTATTAAAATAATTTTATACAAATATTGTTTATTATCAAAAACCACAGATAAGTACGTAGATACAAAATAAAAATACGAATTAAAAATATATATAAATAATTACTAAAAAAAAAAAAAATCAAAATACCATTATAGGATTATTAAAATTATTTATATTTGTTTGTTTTTCTTGAATACTAAAATAATATGAATTATATGAAATAAAATATATTATTAGGTACCTCGTTCTAATATTATGCCCAATTTGATCTAAAAACTCTTCAATACCAATATCAAAATTGTCTAAACGTTGACACAATATTTTAAGTACCTATAATATATTTTTGGTTCATATTATTTTTTTATATGTTTTATCATTACTTTTAATCACCGGACTTTTGTTCGTACATTCATTTCGCGTACACGTGAAAAGTAAGTACCTACCGATGTATAGTTGAATGTACCATATTATAATACAATAATATTATACCATAATATGTAATTATTATAAGCTCGTATCATTATCACTTGAACCTCGACCTTGAAAACGTTTTTAAAAATTTCATTTTCGTTTAATTTTCTTATTAATGGTAAACCGAATTTTTTGTCGAACACCCAATTTTACGTTTTTCCATTTTCGTTTAATTATAATAGATTTTTTTCTTTTTCTAGTTTAAAGCCCGTTCGTTTACGTTTTTAGTTTAGAGAGGGCAGGGCCGTGTCAAGGATGTTTGCGCTCTCGGACACTGTTTTTATTTATTTCCTAATGATTTTTTTCACAGGACGACCTATTGATATTTATGTACGATTTCAAGATTTAAGAGCGGTTTTTTTTCTTAGTATTTTACAATTTAACATTACGCAGTGAATCGGTTTCGTTTCACGATTTTGGATCGAACTTTGGTTTTTGCATAATGGGGAAAAAATGGTAAGCCCCGAATGGATTTTTAATTTGTACGCCATTGTAAACGAATATTCCGTGATCAGAATTGATCGGATTGTATACCGTTTCCGTCCCTCTTCAACTTGCTTTTTGTAATATGTCCAGCCTACCTATTTCGTATCTATTTAGTTATCGGTATGAGTATTATTTTACAACCTGTGATTACCAAGATATCCGTTCCGGATTTGTCTAAACTAAAAGAAAATGCCAGATCGGCAAGACGAAAAGCGGTGGAAAAATGTGTGGTTCGAAATTCCGACCGCGGACTATTAGGCCCGCCACAACGGTGTAGAAATCAAATAATAAAAATCTATTTGGAGTTTTCCCAAAACGTTTACGTCTGTTCGCCAGAAGAATTCAAGACGATTTCGTTATCGTATTAATTATTTGCAAAATTTTCTCATAGGTATTGGATACGATAAATAATAATAATAATAATAGTGCGTAAACTCCCATCGCGATAATATTGAGGTCAAACCCAGTGTTTACGTACGCGCGCGTGTACATCTGGTGCGTGCCCGTGAGCGCGCGAAGCCCTTCCGCGTATGTAGGTCGACAGAGCGGTGGCCGGTGGTGGGGCGGGCATATTCCGTCGCGAACAGATCGCGGACGAACGGCTGGCGGGCGGGGACCGTGTGGACACCGCGCAGGCGCCCGTCACCCGGCCGTAGATCAGCTGTGCGCCGCCGTGGCGCCATCTGCCGGGCTTGCCGGGATAACGCGAAAACCCTCACCGCCCGCCCGCTCACCAGGACCGAGTACGGTGGCGGCCACCACCATTGTCAGCAGGCAGGCAGGCAGGCGAGCGGACCGCGGAACGACGGCGCGCCAGTCGCAGTCGCAGTGTTGTGTTTACTCGTCGTCGTCGTCGTCTCCGGCGTCCCGTGCCCGTGCGTTCTGAACTGCGTACGAGAGCTTACGACTGGTGTGTATGTGTGTGTGTGTGTGCGTGTGCGGGACTGGTGGTGTATATGTATGTGCGCGCTTGCGATCCGCTGCGGTTCGTCGCGATGACGATAAGTGCTGTTCGTGGCAATCGTAACGACAATATTAATCGCAGTGTTTCGATATTCGACAGTAATCGGTCGTCGTAACGGGATCACGAGTGACGACCCGCGCTCGTCGTCTGTGGATACGGCAACACCACCGAGTACCCCGTTGTTCGTCCGGCGGCACACTGTTTAAAGGTTTTTTTTTTCTTGTTTTTATATGAATTCTGCTTCAATCGTCCCGCGGTGACACGACGGATTAGTGTACGGGCGTCCGAGAATTCCACGCGTTGGTGGCGCAATAGTGATAATATGGCGACCAGCCCGAACAGTAGCAACACGACGGCGATGAGCTCGGACAGCGGCACGGCCGGAGGTTCCGTGGCCAACGGCGGGTCGGCCGGCCCGTTCGGCCAACAAGGCGAGGACCGACTGAAGGGTCTGTATCCCATGGTGGACGAGAACGACACGCCGTTACCGAGGAGTTGGAACTCCAAAGACAAGTTCACCAATCTCGGGCTGTCGCAAAACAACATACGTGTGCATTACAAAGGTGGGTAACGGGCGGCGCGGCCGCTCGTCTAATTCATACGTTTTGAGCAATAGCGTTATTTCCATCGTCGGCCGCCGTCGATTGTCGGATTCGCCAAAACAATACGGCGATTTGCGCGTAACAGTTCCTATCGTCGCAGTCGTAGTATTCGTATTATACTGTATGTGGGTAACAAAGAATCAGCTGATCATTGTTTTGTTTTGCGCGCATTGGCCCACCAGGGTCTATCATCTCTATTGACGGCGGCTTCATCAGGCTCTCTCTGAATCGTAATTAATTTATTTATTTGTCCGTGTCATTCGACTTTTGCGTCTCTTTTTTGCGACTATTTTTTAATTTTCATATTTTTTTTTTTTTTTTTTTTTTTTAGCACAAAAGTTGGTTAGTTCCAAGGTCGAAGACTCTTGATCTCATGCCCCCTTCCCCCCAACATAATTTCCGTGTCCAAACGACGTAGGCCCCGCGTACGCGTGTTGACGTAGTGTACAACACGCGTTTCGACGTGTTTTTTTCCCCTTCAATCTCTCGATTCGCGTCGTACGGGCCGCGTGTGCAACACACGGCTATTCCGCACCATCGTGTTTGTTGCGCAAATAGGAAAAAAACACGCGATGCGTCTCGGTGCGTTAGTGCGTATTCGTTTCATACCCACCTACCCATTATAATATTAATATTGGTACCTATCTATAAGTAGTAAATAGGTACCGCCTACGTTTTCACCTGAATTTTACACGATTACAATCAGATTTTGTGTTGGCCCGTCGACAGCAACAATAACAATACACGAAACGTGTTTGAATTATTTTTCAAATGCCCACATAGGTATATTATAGGCACCTTACCTATGTACATGCATTTTGTTTTATTATTGTTATTATCGACTTTTTTTTATTGCTCAAACAGACCTTGGTCGAGTATACACATATCCCCTCGATATACATACTTACCTAATATTCTGAACAGAGTTGCTTATTTATATTTTTGCATCTCATTAAAAATACATTCTTGCGATTGGCCTAGAAATCAATAGTATGCGCCCTGCATAATTGGTTAGGTAATGTGTATTCATAACATATAATACCTACCTATATGTACCTAACACATTTATTGTGTTCTTAATTATTTATCTAATACTAAACATTTGAACTTCCTGTCACTTGCATTAAATTTCATTGAAATAGTTTCTATTAACCAAATTCTTGGATTTATTATAGTGCGTGAAATTTATCATCTATGTAAAAACCACATGCCTACCTAGTTCCCTTGTATTCCAAAATAGTAGGCAGGTAGATCTCATGATCTCTAAATAATCCTTTTAGATAGTTTCTACATATATTTTTGCGACAGGAATTTAAAGCGTACAAAGTAGGTACTGGAATTCCTTGGGAAATCTTGAAATTCAAAAATCTGTTGTACATTTATTTCGCTCATGAATTACCCTTATTTTTTTGCTAGCCGAAATATTGTTCATGTATTTTCATTTGTAAATAAGGAAATAGGTACACATGTTAATATCTTTGTAGTACCTATGTTTTAGAACTTGGCGTAAACATGCCATGTTATTTATATCATGTAATAATTGATAAACCATACGAAGTGGGTAAACCTCTGTTGGAAATTGACAATCCAGTGTAGATACTTAATGCATCACTCTACAAACTTGTACAGGGAATAATAGTTATTTAAATACGTTGCTAGTGCCTATTTTTAATTTACTAGACTACAAAACCATTATGATTTTCTATCCATATAGGTAAGTAGGGTCAATATACAGGTTCTGTCAGTTTAAGCAAAAAATTGTTTTACCATCAATATACCTAAGTACCTAGGTGTTATAAATAATTTGTTCACTTATACACTTGAATTAAAAATGTTTAATTTGTTCTGTACCTACCTATAATACCTAATTGTTTATTAGCAGTTTTTATTATATTGTTCTATAGGTACCTAGTTAGGTACCTACTTAAATTATTTCGAAACTAAAAAAGTCAAAATATCAGTTCTAGACATCAATATAGGTACCACTATTATGTACCAGTTGTGGGGCCATTATAAATTGATTGCTACAAGAGTGATTTATTATTTATTGGTATTACCTAAATTACCTAACTGATGGATATTTTATTGTTTAATATACCTACTTTCTTACTTGTAATTTATAATGATTAACAATTCAGTATTATACTCGGTATTATATAATAAAACCAGTTGCCTAGTATCTAGATATCAACTTATCACTTAAGCCGGGCTTACACGGGTCGATCTCTGTCGAACGACTATGCCGCACGACAACACGTCGAAACCCGATCGAAAGTGTTTAATGTTTACACGGTCAACTGTTTCATAGCTACATTTTATTCGAAAGCGGAAAGCGCAGACAATATGTCTTCTCCAATAAGTGTTGATGTTTTATTGATTTATGACCAATTACCTACTTGATGAGTTATTAAAATTTAAAAATCGAAAAGCGTTTATGGACTCAACAATGTATTTTAAGAAGGAACACTGGTCTTTTTCTCACTTTTGATTTTTGTAAAATCCTAATAAAGCAATTTATATGCAAAATTGATAAAAATAAAATACTTATAATTGGGGATTAAATTATTTTTATTAATTAATTTAATGAATTTGTATTATTAAAAGTAAATCTTGTATAAAGATATTGTCGCTTGGTAAAAATATTATTCACTAGGCGTTGAACATAGTATGCAAAAATTGAAAGTATTTATTAATAGCCCAAAATTTGTCAAAATATCAGCATGTGAAGAGAATAGTAATATATAATTGTTGAAAGTTTCAAATCTCTACATATAATATTTTTTGAATAACAACGAAAAAAATTTGTATAAACATATTACGAAAATTAAATAACAAATAATAAGTACACAATAAGTGTATAATAATAATAATTATACAAATATAAAATCTAATAGTAGGTACTTATATAAAATATAAAAGTATGTAGGTACAATTTGATCGCCTCGTTGTTTACAATTTTAGCCATGTGACAATGATTGAATAGCTAAAATCGACCAAAAGTGGACTGCTTTTCGACTTTAATCGAATCGAATCACTTGGCTGTGCGACTAAGTCAAAAATTAGTTTACACATTCAATTCGCTTTCAATTTCGCCGCACAGTTCGACCACGATCAACCCGTGTAAACCCGCTTTTACTATTTCGGCAAGATGGCGATCGCCAAATAGGCCCTCTTAATATTAAGCTTTTTATTAATATCAATTTCATTTTATCCTTAAATCAGGACATTATTTTATATTTTAAAATGCATTATTATATAGTGGGTTACTGCTAAAAAGTTAAAACGGTAAATTATAGGTAATATTTGTAATGCAATAAAATAGAAAGTAAAATAAAAATAAATACGAGACTATAATATTATACTTATTATACTAGAGAATGCCCCACTAACGATTTTCAGTAGCAAAGGTACCTATATCCAAGAAACTACCATTTAAAGTGATTTTAGAGTTAAAACACCTATTATAAAATGTATAGGTAAAGAACAATTTTTTGAACACGATGTCATCAATCAATTAGTCCTGTAGAAAATATCTATTTCACTAAACAATTTCTAAGATACAACAGCAAAATAGAATAATAAATATTATACCTAATATAGATAAATTCTAATTGCATATTTTTTGCTGAATGCAAAAAGTTCATCAAATCAAAAACACGAGCATTTTTAATCATGCTCTAAAACAAAAAAAAATAATGAAATTAATAAAACAATAAATTTAAATAACATCTTGGATGACATAGGAACCTAATTTATAATATTTAATAAATATGTACTTAGGTATTTATATAATTTATTCTTCAAATAAAACATTATTATCATTGTGTAAAAAATGTATCTTAAAATACTTTTACAGTATTTTAAAAATAATTTAAATTCAGTCCCAAATGTTTGTTATCTTAATAGTACCTATACCTATTAGTTTAATTAACATAAAAATAACTAAAAAATTAATATAATTTTGGTACTTTGGTAATAAACAAGTTTTATTTATCAGTGAATATGAATGATTATCATGATTATCAACATTTTGTACGCTGATTATCATAGTGGTTTACCCCTCACAAAAATATGAATTCCTATTAATAAGATATAGGTAAAAGTTATAAAATTTCAATAATACCTCTATCGAGACATCTATTTAGTTTTGTTCTTGAAAATAATTTCCTTATTGGTTGGGTACCTACCAGTTATAATACAAATTACAATGTCACTATGTTAATTATTTGTATTGTAATGTTATGTTATATTAAAACTACAATTTCTACTTACTGCCCATTATTTCCTTCGTTGTTAAAATTGCTTAACAATTAAGTATCTTTTAAAGGTATGTTTGATCTATTGGCATTTGGCAATCGCCCAAGGTCTATCTTTTATAATTAAATAATGTGTACTAGAATGAAAATTACATTTTTCTGTAACTTATTCTAAATAATTGAATGACCCAGAATATTTGCTGATTTATAAAATATCTATAATAAATATGGATTACTACAGAAATTTTCCCGAGTGCTTAGGTATATAATAAAGCAAATTATTACAAACACATACCTATAAAAATGTATTTTAAAGTTAACTATTTACTAACTTATAAGTTATATTACTATCTATTTAAGTATTTAAAAAAAACCTATCACATAGAGTGTATCATAGTACTAGTTACCTGGTACCTAAGTATTTAAATCCATAATAGGGGTAACAATAATAAGGTTTATTAAATTTTGGGCTTTTTAAATATTGAAAATTTAAAATAGATAGGTAGGTTTAAATAATAAATAAATTATACTTGTTTTCAGTAGCCCATAAATATCTTATTTTTAATAACAGTGATCAATTATTAAACATGGGGCTAAACCTCATGGATTATCGATTTCCAACAATGGTTTATCGTTTCATACATATTATTTAATTTTTAAATAAAACATATTATTTAGGTACTTACATAATTAAACTGTATAAATAAATACACCTATTGGGTATCAAAACAATATATAAGTGTCCAAATTTTATTTTTCTTAATTAAAATGAAACTACAAAAATAAAAATAATGGCTTTTAACATCATTTTAAATGATAATAAATAGATAAATGAAAATAAAAATCATTTATAATACATCTCATATCAGAAAACACCTGTTTTTGATTGTTATTGATAATAATAACCTGATAATAACATTATAATATCAAGGTTAAAATAAATTTGACCTATTTTCAGGACGGTATACAGAAAATAAAATATAAAATACATTATGTTAAGTAAAAAATAATTAAGTTTTCAGTGGAGTTATTAAACCCACTTGTACAACCAAAAAAGAGTTAAATAATACCTCGAATAATACTATATCTGTGGGGATATAAATTTAAAAATATTTCTGTCTATTTATTACATTGATTGTAATAAAATTAATTTAGTAAATGATTAAAATACTTACTATTGTCTACCCAAACAAAATTTATGTAGTTATTTGCTTAATATGTAAATAAATTTATAATAATTCTCTAATTATTTATTTCAGGTCATGGTAAAACACATAAAGATGCAGCTAGTGTTAGAGCAACACATCCTATTCCTGCTTCTTGTGGGTTGTATTATTTTGAAGTTAAAATTGTTTCAAAAGGACGTGATGGTTATATGGGTGTTGGACTTTCTGCCCAAGGAGTCAATATGAATCGTCTACCTGGTAAATAAATGGATTCTAAAATAAAAATATTCTATAGTCGTTGACACAAAAAGTGGCGATCGAGTTCTATAACCCGCGTGTCCTAAATCGTACAGAACGCACAGATTACCAACCTGTGTTGTTTATCTTGCAATGCATATATTATCAAATATTATTCTTCATTTTTTTTATTATATTTTTTATTTACTAATTATAACAGCTCAACAATTACAAATACATAATAAAAAAATACTAATATTAAATTACGAAACCAGCAGAAATTATAAAGGAAATAACAAAGATGACAGTTTAAGGGTTGTCAAGATTGGATAATTTTTTAAACAAATTGAAACACTTTAAGGCAAATGAGGGGCAGTCGAAAAATAAATGAACAAAGTTACATTTGATTTTCTCATCGTGGTAAATGCAAAGGGGGAATTATTGAGGCCTAAATGGAAAGCGTGAGACGGAAGCCGATTATGCTCCAGCCTAAGGTGAGAAAATGTAATTATTTAAAACCGGGTGAGAAGAAGTTTTTTAAACCCAGGGAATTTCGGAATAGTAGGGGATATTTGCTTATACTGAGAAGCCAAGTGAAGAGAAGAGGAGGACCATTAATCCCGCCAAGCTTTATTTATAGTTTGGTATGGTTTAAATATGGAAGAATATCCTGGAAAGTAATTTTGAGAAAGGGTTAGTGACATATATTTGGCAGAAACAGCTAAACTAAATGATCGGTTTCCTCATTGTCAAACATGCTGATATGACTTGGACAGTGTAAAAATTCAACATTTATGCTTGAAAGACTGAGTACGTTTATACTGATTTGATATGGAAAGAAAGGTAAGAATTGGATGATTTAAATGAATTAGAACAAAGAGAAATGATGGCTCATTGTGAATTGGACTTAATGAGGAATTTATCAGAGTTAAGAAACGGATAAAGTTAAGTGCCATTAGAATCGCATAGCATTCAAATGTAAAAGAGCAAGAAAAAGGTGGGTAGAATGTCAGAAAATTTAATTTTTAGTTCAGTAATAAAAAAAGAAAACTGGCTGAGTTGTGTGATACAGACCCATCGGTAAAAAATAAACAATGGTGAGGAAAACTAGCTGAAATAAATTCTGAAAATAGATTATTGATTGTAACATTGTGAAGGTCGTTTAAAGAAGATTTAAAAAAATGAAACATATCTGGATCAGAATGGATAAGAGGTTGAAATATTGCGGCTTGAAAGAAAGTGTCATGAATATTTAAACGGTTGATTGGAAAGAGCACTATCTTGTTAAACAAGATCAGTGATGACATATTGGATGAAAGTATAGGGAAAATTTTTGAAACATAATGCCAGCATGTAATTATTCTTTATTTCTATTATAAAACGTTAGCTCATTTCTAACCATTAACATATTACGTTTGCATGAGTTGAGTCGGTCATCTTTCACTTTGTATGTCAACGACTAGTTATTTTGTACACAATATGTCTACCTAGTTACTTATTATAAAATTATTATAATTCTAGGTTGGGATAAACATTCATATGGCTACCATGGTGATGATGGCCATTCCTTTTGCTCAAGTGGCACAGGTCAACCTTATGGACCTACATTTACCACAGGTGATATTATCGGTTGTGGAGTAGATCTTGTGCACAACCATTGTTTTTATACGAAAAACGGTACCCATTTAGGAACAGCATTTACTGACCTGCCTGTAAGATTTTAACTTTTATTGTTTTGTTATTTTATCACAGTATTGTAATTTACTAATTTATTATTCATTTTTTTCAGCCAAATTTATTTCCTACAGTTGGTTTACAAACACCTGGTGAAGTGGTTGATGCCAATTTCGGACAATTACCATTTGTGTTCAAAATTGAAGAAATGATGAAAGAACTCAGAAGCCAGACACAAATGACTATTCAAAATTATCCATTTTCTTACCCATATTCACAGTGCCAGACAAATTTTCATAAGTAAAATAGTTCAATTTTTTTTTAAACTTAGTAGTAATAATAAATTATTGTGTTTTAGAATGGTTTCTACTTATTTAGTACACCAAGGTTTTTGTGCAACTGCGGAAGCATTTATTTCTCAGACTGATCAGTCATTTGAAGAAGAGATTGCTTCTATAAAAAATCGTCAAAGTAATTATAACCTCTTAAAAATGTGTTTACTATTGATGAATAATCAATATTTTATATTGATTAATATTATTCAATTAATTGATAATTAATCTCAATAATTGTTATAGAAATATTAAAATTAGTATCAACTGGCCGAATGGGAGAAGCCATTGAAATGACCAATAAACTTTACCCAGGGTTACTTGAAACGAATCGTAACCTTTTATTTAAGCTCAAGTGTCGTCAGTTTGTTGAAATGGTTAATGGAACAGATTCTGAAGTTGCATCCCGCTCACACGAAAATATTGAAATTCAAACAACGACTCGTCCCTCGCCAAAACGTACATTACAGTCGAATCGAAGTCCGACATCTGTACAAACGAATGGGTATGTATAATATATATATAACTACCCAATACAAATATTACCTAACCTAATGCAAAAATATATTTAATAAATGTATTAAATAATTTTAGAAGTATAAAATGTCAAAAGTTATCAAATACAACTGAAGTGACTGAAATGAATTCAGTGAATTTGATATTAAATGGTTCTTCAGATGCAACTACAGTTAAAACGATAAAAAATGGTACACCGAAAATGAATGACTACCAAATAGAAAAAATGGATTGCAACGAAGACAACCAAACGACTGAGTACATTATGTCGCCAGAAAGTGTAAATGGACATCATAAAAATTACCATTCTGATGGAGATTATAGTTCAAATGGTTATCATAATGGTCATACTTATGATGATTTAAGTAATGGAACATCAAGAGTTAGTAATAATGGAAATGAAGAATCAATGGGTAAGTCATTAATTATAAGTATAATTAATAGTATTGACTATAATAAATTATTTTTGTATAGAAATTGATCAACCTGAATATTACCAAAGTAGCAAAAAAGTGTGTGGTGGCAGTAAACCTGGTGTTGAGAAAATGTTAGAATTTGGTCGAGAATTATTCCTACTTAGTTTACAATTACGACAAGATTTAGGAAGAAATGAAACAAATAAAAAAATGTTACAAGTATGTATATTGTTTAAAACTAATTATAACAATATTAAATAGTATCATTAATATATGTATATTTTGTTTATTAAGGATGCGTTTAGTTTATTAGCATATTCTAATCCTTGGGATAGTCCTGTTGGTTGGCAACTAGAAGCTACCCAAAGAGATAGTGTATGTGCAGCACTGAATTCCGCAATTTTAGGTAATTTAGTTATATAAATATTATTATGTGTACATATATCTTATTAAAATAATAAAATGTTATTATAGTTATTAGCACAAAATTTTGTGGAACTTAAAATGAATATGAATATATTATATCGACATGTCAAATGAAGAAGAATGTAACGTGTTTCTTACAATTTTTCAGTACAGCCATTCAAAGTTTTCTAAGTTAAATTCTAATTCTGCATTTCAATTTTTTTTTTTATAATTTATTTTAGTTAAATTGTTGACATTTTTAAAGTTTCCTATTTTTTTAAACTAATTTTTAAGAGTTGTCATTTTTCCAGAGAGAAAGGTAAATTTATGGAAACATAACCCAAGTACATACTTTTTTAGGGAAAAAAATACATTTATGGAAACATAACTCAAGTTATGTTTTTTTTAAGGGGTAAAAAATAATTTCATATAAAATAGTAACTGAACAATTTTTTTTTTTTTATCAAAAACTAAGATAATAAAAATGCTTTGATTTTCTTCTAACTTGCACCAAAAGTAATCGTGAATCCAGATTCTAGATAATACTTTTTATTTTGTTGAAATTTTCTATATATTAGAAGTTAGTAGCTGGAATACCATCCAAAATTGGTCAACTATTTCAATATTTTTGAATGAAAAATACTTATGCGAAAAATTGCAAAATATCAAATTCTCCAGTAAAGTAGAAAAGTTACAAATTATTATTACTTGATAATAATAGGTTACTTACATTATTATTGTCATAAATTAAAAAAATTACTTAGCATTTTATTTTTGAGAACAAGTAGTAAATTATAATAATTTATAATTAATAATTATTATATTAAAATAATGTAATTAAATTATTAAGTTAAAATAATTTTGTGTGCAGTATGCAACTTTTCATTGATAAGATTTTGATAATAAAATAGTCTTAAATACAAATATGCCTGTTTTCGTCGATAATTGTTAATTGTAAATAGACATTACTAAAAATAAAGCTCTTTTCGGTGAGAAACCAAATATTAGGATTATTGTTTTCATTAATTTACAACCTCTTTGGGAAACAAAAGTTACAAATTGTCTATATTTTGGGAAATAAAGAAAATAAAATGCTATCATAATATTTAATATACTGAAAAATGATAAAAATTGAGTTACGTCTTTCTTTGATGGACATATCCATATAAAAATGATCATCCATTATTAACAAATTTTTTTGTTTTTTACAAAAAAAAAAAAAAAATAGTATTATAATACATTGATTATGTATTTAATAAGACTGTATTATGCATTTTCTATCCATCTACACAGCAAAATTTAGTTATATCATTGATATTGATAATTTTGACTGATTTTCTGTTATGATCAGGATTCTGAAAATATATTTTAATTTGTCGTAAAGTTTACTTGGCTATCCCATATTTTTATATTGCCCCTTATGAGGACGGTACCCACATATTTGTTGTCTTAAATTTTTGTTTGTCTTCAATATGCATAACATAGCAAATATACATACCAAATTCTTACTATAGTTAATTTTTAATTAATATTAGAGTAAATTTACCTATTATTAAATTTGTGAAGGAGAACATAAACTGCTCTGGGGTGGTTTTTTTTTAAAAATTTATTTTTAAAACTAGTTTTATGCATTCCAAAAAAATGAGTTATTTAACTACTTATAACTTGTTTAAAAATAAAATTTTTAAAAAAATTCCACTTTAGAGCATAGTTTATGTTCTCTTCTACAAATTTGATAATAGGTAAATTTGCTCTAATATTAATTATAAATAAACTGTAGTAAGAGAGGGGTACATAGATTTGCTATGTTATGCACATGTAAGACAAAGACAACAAACGTGTGTAGCGTCCTCTTAAACTCAATAAAGATGAATTTAAAAAATTTGACTTTTTTATAGATTATAAGGTAAAATTATAAAAAAAAACTTTTAAAAAAAACTTGATTAGAATGGCATAACTAAAAACCGAATTTATATATTTTTATTGAGTGTATGCAGTTCAATAGGGGTAGGAGAAATGACGATTTATTTAATAGATAATGTTTAGAAAAAAGTCATTTTTGCACATAAATGCATATATTTAACATATTCAAAGAATTTATAGAAAAGTCCAAATAGAAAATGATTAAAATTATTGTGTTTGTATACAAATTAAATAAATCTATAAATTAAAGAAAATGGTATTGATCATGTTGATTATTTTGGTCTTACAACCATTTTGTTTCATCTGTAGCATGAACTAAGATCTAGAATTCTTGACATAGCTGGAGGGTGTACAGTTTATTTCCCTAATAGTATATAAATTAGTATTTTAACTCTTTGCTATACTCGAGTTATTTACATTAATTTATGCACACTATACCTATGTATCAATTTTTTATAAGTGTGTGTAGTGTTTATACACAAATGTAAGTAGTACTAGTATAGCAAAAAGTTATGATAACTCCCAGACATCACCATTGAATATACTTTAGTGGAAATGTTCTTGACACCTAGTCCTCTATATCTCAGTTCATGACCTACAAATATATAAAATATTTTATATATACATATGGGGTTTCACTATAGATAACTTGGATCATATACATTGGATAAAGCCATAGCCTATCTTTAAAGTGTATTCGATTACAGCCATCATAAGCATATTATAACATAATATAATAACAAATAATGGTGTATACAAATCTGTGCTTTAGTCAAATCAAAACTTCATTTTTCAAAACATTAAATTAATTATTGTGTGATTAATAAACAGAGAAAGAAAATGTACTTATGAGATTGGAGTCGTTAAGAAAATAATATATGGAATGGTCATATTATGATTTACTTGTATGATATACAATATTATGTAAGTTATTCATTTACACTTGTTTGTTAAAATATATTTTTTAGAATCTAGTAATTTACCACGACGTCCACCTCTAGAAATGACTGTTGGTCATGCTTATGAACTAGTCAAGCTGATGGCAGCATCAAGTATGGGAGCGTGTGCTTTCACCAATATTGATGAACTGCTCAAATGACCTTCGTACATCGTGCGCGTCTCACTGCCACCATTCTGCATGTACTTAATTCCTTTGAAATAAAAATACTGTAATATTATATAAATATTATTTTATACTTTCTAGAGTTCGAAACGGCTGGCCGCCAATTTTGAACACTATAACAATGGCAAAAGTACTTTAAGAACGGCCACATCACCTACAAAAATATTTTGTACAAAAAAAAAAACATACATTGACAATTAAATTTTTCTGTATAAGCGTGTAAGTAGTATTTTTTTCAGATAGGATTTTAAATATTTACAGTTTAACGCAATGTAAATTAGTATTAAATTTGACAAATGGAATGTCGGACTTTACCGAAAGTTATTTTCACTTATAAAAATTTGAGCATAGCTATACATTTTTCCTTGTTATATAATTATTATATTATTTAAAAAGTTAAATAATTAAAAAAATACATATACTACTGTGTACTTTAAAAGTCTATTATATTTTGTTAATATTTTATTTTACGGACAAATATTTATAAAAAATAACAAATGTGAAGGTCTGATTAATTTGTCGACAAAATATTGTTTTGTCTGATCCAATTTATAATTTGTTGTACGTAAATATTATTTATTTGCGTATTTTATGATCTCTTCACATAATTTATGCAACATATTAAAATGATATTTTGTTGCTGTTATAATGTGATCCTTGAATACCTTTTCTTGACAAATGTTTTTTTTTTATTATTAAATCAAATGACGTTTTATTTTTTTATTAAATAAAAATTTTGATTTGCCAACATTAATATATAAGATCATTTAAACATTGTACCATATTATTTAATTTATAGTTGTTAGTTTCATATGATTGTACTAACAAAATATAATTAGTTCATATAAATATAGAATTTTTTTCTGGAAAAGTTTGTTTTTTTTTTATATACTATTTAGTATGATAATATTTTTGTTTTTATGTTTTTGAACTATTGTTGCTTAGCAACATTATATAATTCGTCAAAACATTAAGCCGTATACAGTATCACACATTTACAGTTTATATTTATGTGTCATAGTTTTTTTTTTTTTTTAATATAATATAAAAAATTGTGAGTAAAATATAGATTTATAATTTATTATTACTATTTTAGTCATACTATGTGTTAATAGGCGAGTACTATACTATCACTATTGATTTTAAAACCAATGCTGTTAATATGTCCAATGGTTTGGGGTTAGTGTCTTATAACAACACAGGTAATACTATAATGTGATACCTACATTTTACATAGAGTCTACAACTAATGACCTAGCTAATGCTTTGTCAGTAGCGAACGTAATAATATCATTTACAGAATCAATGATGCAAGTTTTCAATATTCAAGAAAAATCCGACTGGATTATATATAACCGTTACATACAACGAGATTTAGAATTATGTAAATTATTAATTGATCAAGAATTACGAAACACGAAGGATAATAATGAATTTGCATTTTACATATTGGTAATATATATTAATTAAATATGGAAAACAATATGATTATTTTATAGGTATATTGTAAAATAATCCAATGTCCTCATTAAAATATTTATTAAACCATGTAGGTTAATGTGATGAATTATGATAATATTAAACTACAGATTTGTGTAGTTGGTACTGCAAGTTGAATTGTGTAATATAAAATATATGGATTGTATGTTTTAGGGGTTAATTTATAGAGAAGAAGGTAAGATAAAAAACTCGTATTGGTGTTTCGACAGATATTATGCTTTGAATCCATTGTGTGTTGAAGGAGTCAAACAGATCGCTCGATCGTGGTATGTTAAATAATGATTATTATGTAATAGCACTTGATCAATATTATTATGTAGATACTAGATAGTGAAATTATTTAAACAAAATTAGATAACATACCTATATGTAGTGCAGCTTCCCCATTTTAATGTGCAATACGTAAATGCAAATGTGCAGTACAAATTAAAAAAGTGTCTAGTGATAAATTAATTTTTTGGTGTATACAGGTAGACGGGAGTTTGATTTTAATTTTTTACAAAAATCCGCCTCTGTGTGCAGTGCGAATTGTTTTCTAAAATAGGGGTTAATGTAGTGTAGCGATCTCCCCCTCCCCAACCCAAAGCCAAAGTTTATTATCTATACATTTTATATTTGTATCATTGGTTTAGGTACTATTAGTTTGCTTATATACATTTTTGGGTCTGGAATATTTCTAAAATATTATCGCCCCTCCCCTAAAACTATGATCAAGATACGTGTCTGACCAATGACTCCCGCTGGGCGGAGGGGGACTTGCTCTCCCACTATTAGAGCCAATATTTGTATAGGGTGTATTTTAATAAATATATTTAAAAGTTTTTTTTTTTCAATAAAAAAATCATTATTTATGTAAGTATTAAATATTAATAGTTTAAAATATTGAATATTGTATGATCTATTATCACGATTTGTCAGCCTCCGAAAAAAAATTATTCTTGATGATTTAAAAATTGTGAACATGTTATAAAAGTAGCGGTATTTGAAAAGACAGGTTTACATATACATATCACATATGCACAATAAACTATGTTGTGTATGTTATTTCTTATGATTTATATAAATATACATACATACCTACATATATCTGTGTATAAATATATATGTGTGGTGTCAGGGTGTGCTCACTGGGGGATAAGGATGTCATACCCCCCCCCCCCCAAGTCTCTTTTAGATTCTGGTGGAGCGACGAAGCTAGTGGTTATAAAATAATATTTTTTTTTTTTTTGTGTATAACTTTTCAACCGGAAGACATAAACCAATCTGTACATGTGACTTCATTATCCGGTAGCAAATTTCATCTAGTTTGTACTTTAAAGAAACCATTTATGGCCATATTCGATAAACGTGGTAAGAAAAACCCCTTAAAAATGACGTAAAAAACGGCCAAAACAATATCGTTAAATCGAGTTTTATGTATATTGCCACCGAAACTCCGCTCAGAATCGTTTTATCGATTTATCATTGTTACTTCCAAATGCAATACATTTTTGGTAACGGTCCGTTTCTGAGGATTTTTGAATTAGGCATTTTAAAATGCGCAAGCATACGAGCCGTGAGAGACATGTGTGAGTAATAAATGATTGTTAGTGTGTGTGACTTCCAGGAATACCTATTACCGCTCTTATCTGTAAAACGGACGACTGTAATAATGTACTGAGTGGGGCAGTGGGTTCTGACGAATTTTAATTGTAGTTTATTAGTCAAGTATTAAAAGCAAAGTTATGAAACAAATTGTATTTTATTCAACATAAAGATTATATTTAATTATTATTAACAAAAATCCTAATTTTTAAAAATTACATTACTTAAGTGGCCGCCTTCATTTTGTATACGGTTGGCTGTCCGTTTTTTCATATTATCCATAACTCTGTAGGATATGCACATCGATCAGGGTTGGCTTGAAAAAACCCAACACAAAAAAACCTACCGGGTTTTATTGGGTTTAATCCACCTAAAAAAACCCAATACACCAACTTAGAAAATTAAAAAAAATTTACAATGGTTAAATAAAATATATTGAATTTTTTTCATCGAATATTAAATATTAAAATTCCTATATAAAAAATTAAAAGTTCAATGAACTATGAATACAACTATAGAAATATTCATGTGTTTGGTAATAATTATAATATTATATAGGTATTATTATTAATATAGGTACCAACCAAAGTTAATGTAAATTATATTATTATAATTGTAAATAAAAATGGAATAAAAATAATCATTTTTATTGGGTTGAAGTGGGTTTTTAGAAAAAAAAAACAGCCCATTAAAACTCATTTTTAGTGGGTTTAAATGGGTTTTTTTTAAAAATAAAACCCATTAAAATCCACCCAAATAATTTTCTTAAAAAACCCGGGGTAATATTGGGCTTTTTTGGGTTTTATGGAAAAAACCCAATTTAACCCAACCCAGTTGGGTTTTTTCAAAAAAAAAAACCCGGGTTTTTTTCCAACCCTGACATCGATGGCTATAATTTCCCGTCTAATGTTTTCTTTTAACTCAAATAGTGTTTGTGGCTTATTAGTGAATACTTTAGATTTAAAAAAACCCCACAAAAAGAAATCAGGAGAACGTGGTGGCCAGGCAATATCACACCATTGCGCGAAATCACGATTTGGAAACAATTTTCTAAGAATAGCCATTGAAATACGCGCTGTATGGCTGATAGCACCATCTTGTTGGAATCATAGATCGTGATCATGTACTCCTAATCGCTGTAATTCAACTGGCAAGAAGTTGTTCAACATTTCCACATGACGTTCAGATGTGACAGTCACAGTCACATTGTTTTCCTCGAAAAAGTATCTATTCAATAAACATCGTAACCGCAAAAACGCGTTGATTCACAGGCCACGTGTCCATGATTACTGATGAAGTAAAACTAAACATCATGAACTTTAATCTGGTGACAATTTAGTTTATCTTATCTACTTTAGTACCTAACCGCAGCACCCTATGAATCGTCAGAACCCACTGCCCCACCCTGTATTATAGTTATTATTTTTGCGAGAATAAAACTAAACTTTGATCGTTGCGGCCGGCCCTCGTCTATATTATGATATTATTTTTATTTCGTGTTTTGCTTTATGGGGGTTCCGCGACGCGTTTAGGAAAACAAACAGGCCACTGTACTTGCCTATTTTGATTTATTTATTAACAACTGTAATATTATAATTCATTTTTTTTTAAATTATATTTTAAAGCTTTTGTAATAAAAATGCATACAATATTAATATAAACAAAATAAAATAAAAACAACAAATTACTAATTATTATTTACAAATATTTAGAAAACTAACCAAAACTAAATAGAGAACCCGGAACTGTAATTAAAAGAAGGCAATTAGATTACGGATAAAAAGAGAGCAAAAAAACTAATTTATAAATAATAATAAAATTCCTGATCCTTATGGGTAAATTTCTGTCAAATCTCGAATCCAACATTTACGGAAGTACCTAAGGAATCCATATAAAATGTATTTAAATATGATTCTATTTTAGTCTTCCAGAAGTTTTCATCTCTTTCTATTTTATCTACTATAAAACCTGAAAAATATTTAAAAAATAAATGTTAGAAAATTAACAGCGCACGTTATAATAATCACTCAGTATATTAT